>JBCNJP010013822.1:0-11819 GCA_039602395.1 Deinandra increscens subsp. villosa
GTGTTCAAAACCGGATACCCGGAATTTCGGATATCCGAATTTCGGGTATCCGAAAATTTCGGATATCAGTTTTCGTTGTCCAAGTCCAAGTCCGAAATTTCGGATATCCGAAATTTCGGACTGGACTCGGATAGTTAAAACGGATATCCGAAAATCCAGTTTTCTTAAAAAAAACCACAATTTAACCAAAAAAAATGACAAAACGACAAAACAAATAAACATATTCCAAGTCTTCACATATAAATAAACATAAGTTCGACCTAAAAAACGACAAAACAAATAAACATAGTCCAAGTATTCAATAATTCCTTATTTTTTTAATATAAAGTTTATTTTAATTTATTTAAATTTTCGGATACCGGGTATCCGAAACTTCCGAAAATTTTGTAAATTCTTGTCCAAGTCCAAGTCCGAATTTTCGGATATCCGAGTTTCGGATATCCGAAATTCCGGATATCCGAAATTTTCGGATAATTCGGATATGGAATTTCGGATAATTCGGATACGGATTCGGACTCGGATATTTTTGAACACCCCTAGTTAAGACTGCCTTCTTAAATGGTTACTTGGACGAAGAAGTCTATATGGATCAACCCGAGGGGTTTGTGGATCCAAAACATCCCAACAAAGTATGCAAGCTTCAAAGGTCCATTTATGGACTAAAGCAAGCATCGAGAAGTTGGAATAAACGGTTTGATGAAGAAATCAAAAAGTTTGGTTTCGTTCAAAATCCCGATGAGCCATGTGTATATCGCAAAGCTAGTGGGAGCAATGTTACTTTCCTGGTCTTGTATGTGGATGACATATTGATCATAGGAAAACACATTCCAATGTTGCAAGATGTCAAAAACCATCTTGGAAAGTGTTTTGCCATGAAAGACTTGGGAGAAGCAGCATTCATTCTTGGAATCAAGATCTATAGAGATAGAACTAAGCGGTTGATTGGACTAAGTCAAAGTGCTTATATTGATAAGATCTTGAAGCGATTCAAGATGGAGAATTCCAAGCGTGGTATAGTACCTATGCAGGAAGGACTTGGTCTATCGGTCAAACAAGGTGCTTCTACACCTGATGAGGTGAAGCGTATGCAAAGAGTTCCTTATGCTTCGGCTGTAGGCTCTATAATGTATGCGGTGAGATGCACTAGACCTGATATAGCATTTGCGCAAAATATCGTTAGCCGATTTCAACAGAATCCAGGTGAAAGTCACTGGACTGCTGTTAAGACCATTCTCAAGTACCTACGGGCTACTAGAGATTTGTTTTTGGTGTATGGGGGAAATCCAGATCAAGAGCTCAAAGTGACCGGATACTGTGATGCTGGATTTCAGACTGATAGAGATGACACGAAGTCTCAGTCTGGGTACGTCTTCGTTCTAAATGGAGGCGCTGTGGATTGGAAGAGCAAGAAGCAAACCACAGTTGCTATGTCTGCAACAGAGTCTGAGTACATTGCTGCGTCAGAGGCTGCAATGGAGGCTGTCTGGATAAGGAAGTTTATTAGTGGGCTTGACATTGTCCCCACAAGTAACTTGCCTATCGACATGTACTGCGATAACTCGGGTGCATTAATCATCGCCAAAGAACCCGGAGTTCAGAAGGGCGCCAGACACTATGCCAGGAGATATCACTATGTTCGTGAGCAGATCGAACTTGGTGAAATAAAGTTACTCAAAGTTCACACGGATATTAACTTAGCTGATCCTTTCACGAAAGCTCTATCGAGACCAAAACTTGAAAGGCATGCCGAGGGCATGGGACTTAGATTAGCTAGTTAAATCATGTATGTCTGATGTTTCAGTATTTGGATAAAGGATGTAAACAATTTCTATTTATATAATGAAATAAAGTACTTGATATGTTTGATTTCATTTAATGGTTAAGTTGTGTCCTATATTTGCATGTTTAATCCATGAATACTTACTAAGTATTCTAAATTGTCCATTGTCGATTAACTATGTGGGAGCATAGTTAAACTAAGACAAAATCTGAGTGATTGGTTAGGATGGTCCCACCAAACTCACATGGTATTCATTGGATGCATACTGGACTGACCCACTAACGAATTGTCACTTTATGGATCGGCGTCATTAAGTGAAATTCGTAAATGGTTGCTTTATTTATCCTTAGACTTGAGATACAAGCAGGTCATGCATGTATGGATTGCACCTACTTGATATAGGTCTAACTATCCTGAATAAGGTAGTACAAAAGGGCTATTTTCAGTAAGTGTAGTGAAGTATGTGACTTGACACGTGTAGTCAAGAGGATTTGTTCCTTCAGCTTTGTGCTGAAGCAGATACCACTGGGCCCCTCATTGGACTAATTAAGATGTTTGCATGGCCGTGCCCAAATGAAATCTAGAGATGTCTCGATTTGCAATTTGGTAATCTTAAGTTAGTTGAGAGAATGAGAAACAGAATCGTTAAAGTATGGAATGACTTTGATCCATATCCATATTTAACACGGTGTCGGTAACAAAGGGATAATAAATGACTAAACCATTTAAATACACTTTGAGAAGCTGTACTTAAATATTTCTGGGAGCATTGGCGTGTTGCTAGACGCTAACCAATGTTATTACCTTTACTATTGCAAGCTCAAGTGGGAGCTGTAGGGATATGATCATGTAATAGTAAGCGTATGTCCGGAAATTATTTAAGCCTACGGGGTCACACGTCTCGACACCAAATGTATTAATATTAATTAATAGTTAATTAATATTTATCACGAATTATTAAAGAGGAATTAATTAAAAACTAATAGTTAATTGTTAACGGGCCATTAGTTATTAATTAAAGAGAAGGGAATTGGACTAGATTAATTAAGGAACAAGTTGGTGGAGGCCCAAAGGCCTTGTACGAATTCTAGAAATTCGTAAGCCTCATAGGGCTCATTGTGTTGCCCTAATCTTGTTCCCTAAGTTATCTAAACCCTATAAATAGAACCCCTTGGTTAAGGGTTTGGGTGACGATTCAATCCAAGTGATTAGAGAAATCCAAAACCCTAATTCTCTCCTCCTCCTCTCCTCTTCTAAATTTCGGCTAGGGTTTCTAATTCCCTTGAGTTCGAAATTGTGGTTTGACCAAAACTTGAAGAAGAAGGTTCGTGATCAAGTGCTAGCACATAACATTGGTGTGTCGTGTGTGCGATCGTAGAGGGATTTGCATTAAATCCTCCAAGAGATCAAGTCAATCCGAGCTCATAAGGTAAACATGTTCTATCCGGTTAGTTAGGTTAAATTAATAAAATACTACAAAGGTGACGAGGTAATATAAAAATTCTTTTTATAGCAGATTACATATATTGTTGTGAAATATTTCTTATTATTGAAGTTCCACCGAACATATACATGATGTTCTTGTTTTTAAGGTCGATCGTCTGAAATAATAATGTAGGGTTACGCCAAGACTAACGGATAGTTGCATATTATGTTATCTACGTTAACTAAAACACAGATTCATGCACACGGAAACTATAAATTAAACGTTAATTTATGTGATTTTGACTTGGGAAACTTACGGTTCTCACATTCTCCCCTAGTTGAGAGAATTTCGTCCCGAAATTCAGACTGCGTTATCTACAGGAGCTTGATTGGGAAAGAGATGCGGATACTTAGCTTTGAACTGGTCTTCGTGTTCTCAAGTATATTCAGATCCACGACGTGAGTTCCATCGAACTTTGACAATGGGGATTCGGCTTCGCTTTAGTTTCTTGACTTCACGGTCGACAATTTCAGCAGGTTCCTCCACGAAGTGAAGGGTTTCGTCGATTTGGATTTCGTAAAGAGGAATAACAAGCGATCCGTTGGCAAGGCACTTCTTCAGATTACTGACATGGAATGTGTTGTGAACACTGCTAAGCTCGGCTGGCAGTTGTAGTCTGTAAGCTACTGGTCCGATCTTTTTGAGGATCTGGAATGGACCAATGTATCTAGGGTTGAGCTTACCACGTTTGCCAAAGCGGATAACACCTTTCCATGGGGATACCTTCAGTAGAACCTTGTCGCCGACTTCGAATGATAGAGGTTTTCGTCGTACGTTAGCGTAACTCTTTTGACGGTCACGGGCGGCTTTCAAGCAGTTTCGAATCTGGGAAACCTTTTCAGTCGTCTCGATGACTAGTTCTGGACCGATGATTTGGCTATCTCCAACCTCGAACCAACAGATAGGAGATCGGCACTTTCGTCCATAGAGTGCCTCGAATGGGGCGGCTTGAATACTGGTATGATAACTGTTGTTATATGAAAACTCGCATAGGGGCAAGTGTTCATCCCAGTTGTTACCGAAATCGATTGCACAAGTGCGTAACATGTCTTCGAGGGTTTGGATTGTTCTTTCGCTCTGGCCATCAGTCTGCGGATGGTAAGCAGTACTCATGTCTAGCTGAGTACCCAGGGCTTCATGAACTGACTGCCTGAACTTGGAAGTGAAGCGACTGTCTCTATCGGAGATGATTGAGATGGGAGTCCCGTGGACGGAGAGTATCTATTTCATATAGAGTTTGGTTAGTCGTTCCATGGAATCCTTTTCCTTGATGGCTATGTAAATGATCGGATTTTGTCAATCGATCGATGATTACCCAAACGGTGTCGTTACCGTTTTGGCTTTTTGGTAGCTTGGTGATAGAATCCATGGCAATACCTTCCCACTTCCACTCAGGGATTATTGGTTGGACAAGTAAACCAGATGGCTTTTGATATTCTGCTTTAACTTTGGCGCAAGTTAAACATTTACCGACATAAGTGGCAACTTCCATTTTCATATTGGGCCACCAGTAAAGCTCTCTCAATCCGTGGTACATCTTGTCAGCACCAGGGTGGATTAAGTATCTCGATTTATGTGCTTCATCCGTGACTAGGTTTCTGATGCCTCCGTGCATAGGCACCCATAGTCTATTCATTAAGTATCTAGCACCGTGAGGCTTGATCTCAAATTAACGGTCCATACCACGTAGATTTTCAGTTCCGACGTTCTCGTCCTTAAGAGCTTCGAGTTGGGCTTCACGGATCTTGGAGGGTAGACCGGTGTGGATGGTCAAGGCAAGGGATCTGGCACGAAGCGGTTTCACACGTTCCTTACGGCTTAAGGCATCAGCTACAACGTTTGCCTTCCCATGGTGGTATAAGATTTCGCACTCATAATCGCTAAGCAGCTCGACCCATCTTCGTTGCCTCATATTCAACTCCTATCTAGTTCAGGATATGCTGGAGGCTTTTGTGGTCGGTGAAGACTTTGCATTCCGTGCCATATAGGTAATGTCTCCATATCTTGAGAGCGAATACTACGGCTCCGAGTTCTAGGTCGTGAGCGGTATAGTTCTTCTCGTGAACTTTCAACTGCCATGAGGAGTAAGCTATGACCTTTTCACATTGCATTAACACGCATCCAAGGCCTTGATGAGATGCATCACAGTAAACGCAGAAATCGTTATTACCTTCGGGTAGGGCTAGGATAGGCGTGTCGCATAGCTTCTGCTTCAGGGTCTGGAAGGCTTCTTCGGTCTTATCGTCCCAAACGAATTTCTTCTCTTTCTGGGTCAGAGTGGTCAGGGGTTGGGCTATCTTGAAGAAGTTCTCGATGAACCTACGGTAATAGCCGGAAAGACCAAAAATTGTCGTATCTCAGATGGGGTGGTCGGAGGGCTCCAACTTTTGATTGCTTTGATTTTCGCGGGGTCAACATAAATTCCATGATCGTTGATTACGTGTCCTAAGAAATGTACTTCTCAGATCCAAAATTCACACTTTGAAAATTTGGCGTACAGTTTCTCTTTTCTAAGCAATTCCAGAATAAGTTTGAGGTGAAGCTCGTGTTCTTCCTTACTACGGGAGTAGATCAGGATATCATCGATGAACACGATAAAAAACTTGTCAAGATAGGGTTTACACACGCGATTCATGAGGTCCATGAATACGGCAGGCGCGTTGGTTAACCCGAAAGGCATGACCATGAACTCGTAGTGTCCGTAACGAGTTCTGAAGGCGGTCTTAGCAACATCTTCATCACGAACTTTCAGTTGGTGCTAACCGGATCGTAAGTCAATATTGGAGTAAAAACTTGATCCTTGGAGTTGGTCGAATAGATCGTCAATCCTCGGGAGAGGATACCGGTTCTTTACCGTTAGCTTATTCAGTTCTCGGTAGTCGATACACATACGGAAGGATCCGTCTTTCTTCTTGACAAATAGAACAGGGGCTCCCCAAGGTGAGAAGCTCGGTCTTATGAGGCCTTTATCAAGAAGTTCTTGTAATTGATTCGACAACTCTTTCATCTCGGATGGAGCTAAACGATACGGGGATCGGGCAACTGGAGCGGCTCCTGGAACTAAATCGATATGAAATTCTACCTGTCTAGGCGGAGGTAGGCCAGGTAGGTCTGACGGGAATATGTCTACGAAGTCTCGGACAATTGGAACATCTTCAATCTTTCTCTCTTCAGATCTCTTGGAAGATATATGCGCTAAAAGGGCAGGGCAACCTTTTCGTAAGCACTTCTGGGCTTTCATGCACGAAATGATGTGAAGTTTGGTATCGACACGATCTCCTTGAATGGTCAAGGTCTCGTTGTTGGCTAGGGGAATTTTGACTTGCTTCTCGTGACAAACTATCTCTGCACGATTCACGGATAGCCAATCCATTCCTACTACCACATCAAAGCTTCCGAGTTGGACGGGTAGAAGATCTATGTTGAACTTATGTCCTAATAAATCCAATGTACAATCTGGGAGAATCTCACGTGCTTCTATTTGTTTACCATTGGCCAATTCGATTAAGTACTTAGCATCTAATGTCCTAGGTGTGATACAAAGGATAGGACTAAAATCACTAGACACAAAGCTCTTATCGGCGCCGGTGTCGAATAAAACAGATGCATAATGGTCATTTAACAGAAACGTACCCGTAACGGTGTGCGGGTCCTGTCGTGCTTCTGTTGCGTTCAGAACAAATGCTCTTCCTCGGGCGGCTTCGGTTCCTGATCTTTTCAGCTTGGGACAGTCACTCTTGAAGTGACCAGTGTTTCCACACTCATAGCAGGTATTCGTTGTCTGAGTCTTGTTGATACGACTCGGACAGTCCCGGTAAATGTGGCCTTTCGCCTTGCAATTCTTGCAGTAGATGTTACTGCAGTCCAAAGTATGGTGTAGGTTACACTTGTTACACAAGGGCAAGATTACCGGTGTAACCGTTCTTTCTTGCATCGGCGGCAGGGGAAACAACTGCGTAAGCCTTGATGGCTTTCGGAGCTTCAGAAACAGGAATTTCTGCGGGTTTCTTCTTCTTCCAGTCGTGACCACGTTTGCGTTTGTGATCAGATTTGACATTACCAGAGGAGGTGGAAGGGATAATGGCAGGTTTGGATTCAACAGTTTTCTTTGCAAACGATGCGCCTTGGCGAACGGCTTGATAGGTCAAGCTATGGGCCAATCGCACAACACTCTGGAGAGTAGCGGGGTTAGAAGACATAACGTTACCTTGAATGAGGGGAGAGAGTCCCCAGATGTACCTCTCAATCTTCTTGTATAGAGGGGTAACCATTGTGGAGCACAGGTGTGCCAACTCGTGGAAACGTCGTGTATACCCGGCTACGTCAGCACCAACCATAGTGAGGTTCCAGAACTCAACTTCCAAACGTTGCAACTCTTCCCTGGGGCAGTACTCATCCTTCATGAGCACCTTCAGATCATCCCACGTCATGGCACGTAGGCAAGATCTTGACCCAATGATTCAACATAAGAGTTCCACCAGGTCAGAACGCCTTCGCTGAAGGTACAAGTCGCGTACTTGACCTTATACTCGTCAGGGCAGTTACACATGCGATAGACAGAATCGGTCTTCTCGAACCACCGAATCAGTCCGACTGCACCTTCAGTGCCTTTGAAATGAACAGGCTTGCAGTTCATGAAGTCCTTGTAGCTACAGTCTCGAGAACCTGTAAGTTTAGACCAAAAGCTTCTTGAAAACAATCCTTCATAATTGATATTCGTTGATCTTCAATCCAATCGTGGATTTGACTTACCGGTAGGTGAGCGACGTCCATCGGAGGCAGTAGAACGTTCTGCGTTAGCAGCAGCGAGTGCTTCAGTCACACGTTGGAGGACTAACTCTTCAATGGCAGCAGCATCCATAGGCGGCGGTGGAGGTGGAGGAGGAGGGTTCCTGTTAGCTCTCGTAGCGCGTCTGGGCATGATTCTAATTTCACATAGGCAAAATAAGAGTAAGGCATTATAATAACAACCATACATATCACGACACACATCAACCACACATATATATAAGGAGAATCATAACATTACAACATAATTAAATAGAGAGTTCATAACATACATCATAACATACATAGTCTTGTCTGAAACAATTCTTACAAAGATAGCATTGTTTAGGTGGATAAATCACGATTCCACAGTAGTACAAGAGTCAATACATTACAAAATTTGGGGTAAAACAGATCCCCATATGTCAACAACTACTAGATAAATCATGCCTGCTCGAGTAATGCGAGAATCTCCCCGATCTGTGTGATCACCGAAAGCGTCAGGCGGAGGACAGCGGTAAAGTCTCCATGCGAAGGGGTGCTAGCAGCGAGTGCCTCAACAGATGCAAGTGCAGCACCGGCGACACCGTTGGTGTCGGACAGAAGAGTGTGCAAGGTGTCCAGGGCACGGTCAAAAGAAACAGTGCGGTTTTCGAGTTCGACGACGCGAGCCTCAAGAACGGCAAGAGGGGTAGCAGGGGCCTGAAGGACGGCCTGGAGACGACGTATCTCGGCGTCTCGGCGAGCAATGCAGTCATAGAGTGATGAGATAAGGATGTCAATAGGGACCCCTGGAAGAACAGGAGGTGGGGCAGCAACCTCAGGATGGGGTACAGGTGCAACGGGAACATCTCTGGCAGCAGTGGCGGAAGAAGACTCGCCAAGCTCAAAGGTACTGTCGCTAAAGTGCACTCGCTTCTTTGGAGGAAGCGAGGGCTGGTCAGATGAAGGAGGGACAGAAGGCTCAGATGATCGGGATCGTTTGCGAGAAGATCCCGGAGGGGTAGCAAGTCCAGAAACAGGAGCAGAGCGGCGGATCACAGACTTCCTAGGGGTGTACATCCGAAGGGGTCCAGTAGGGGTAGTCTTGAAAGGGCGAAACGAAGGTGTACGCACAGGAGAAGGAGGACGGGATGCACTCAGAGTAACGACGATAGAATCTCTGTCAGCAGTAGAGCATGTGTGTCAACCCTAAAACTTTTTGCTTTCTTTCCCCAGCGACGATAGCAACGACGACAGCTGATGCTGCGAACGCTACGACACAAGAATAATTTTCGGGACGAAAATTCCAATTTCAGGGGAATGATGTGACACCCGAGAATTTCAAGGTTAACTTCCGTTAGACAAACCCGTTAGTTACGTTATAAGTAGCTAATGCATAACTAGGCCGAATACGTCCACGACCTTTGGTTGATCACCGAACCCGTCCATATGTGTTATGTGTTCATCATTGATTGTCTTTATGTGCAATGTGATTTAAATACATGACTTATTATTGTGAACAGCATGATTAATTGTAAATACTTGATTATGTGAAAATTGCCTAAATTTGGTAGTCAGCGAAACTACCGAGCGAAATTACAGATTCGCCCGGTAGAAGGCTAGACTGATCAATGTGTCCGAGATCAGAGCCAGTTTCGCCAGCCAGCGAAACTGCCAGCGAAACTAGCCCCTGATATAAATAAACTTAATAAACCCTAGTAGCCTCATTTGCCTCATATCACAACAAACACACACACACTCTTTTCTCCTGGAGATTCTGGTCAGTCGAGGTTCACACCAAGTTGTCGAGATCTCAGCCTCAAACCATCATCTACCAAGCTAGGAGATCGAACCGTGAGTCCCAAAAACCTCCATTATGTGTTTTATATGCGTTTTTCTTAAAAAGCATGACCAAACCTTCACGATATTGCTTGATCTTCTGTATATATGCTTTAGGATGCTAGATCTGTAATAAAGTTGATAACTTTACGTGTGAAATCCATCCATATTAGAGATTTGTGCAAATTAGTTCATTTTAGGGTTTTGAACCTATTTTAGAGATTTAATGATCAAAATGCATGTTAAACATGATAAAGCTGCTTGATTTATGTTGGTAAATGCCTATGGATGCTAGATAATGAATTGCATGTATGATCAGAAGCTGTTAGGTTGATTTTTAGGCAAATCCGTATGTTTTTCGCGACCAGCGAAACTGTGTGTTCTCTGGGCGAAACTAAGTAGCGAAATTATATCTCCTTCCAGCGACACTGACCAGCGAAACTATAGTGTCGCCGGGAACCTGACCAGACCAGCTCGAGCGAAACTATCGAGCGAAATACCTGAACGAAAGTTCAAACCAGTTTCCCTGCGAAACTAGGCTAGCGAAACTGCGTCAGCAGTTTCGGGCGAAACTAGCCTAGCGAAACTGTGTTACCGGGCATTGCCTAGCGAAAGTGCTGCCCGTGCACCTAGCGAAACTGCCTAGCGAAACTATGCTAGCGAAACTAAGGCCTGACCTAAAAACCAAACTTGTGAAATTTGCTTAAGTGTTGTGCCATGACTTACATGATTATGCCATGATGAAACATGTTCGATTTCTGATTTATATGAACCCTTATCTATGATCAACCATTGGTGTCGTGTGTCGGTATGTCGAGTCATAGTTGCAACGTGCTATGTTATGGGCCATAGTGACGTTAAGTAAAGATTAGACACGAAACTAATACTTAAGGCCTAAACGTGTTCTAGGTCTTCGTTAAACAACAATATTGGATTTACTTGAAGTGTAGCAGTGCAACCAAAGGTGAGTGTCACTAACCCGCTTACCGTGAGTCCGATGGGCCACACAGAATAACTTAACGAAAACAATGCTGACAAACTCGAGAGTGCTAGGCACCTCACTGATAAACTTGAGAACACGGGATGCTCGGCACCCACTTGATGAACTGAAGTGTTTTATGGGAACACTTGTGAATTCTGATCAAACTGCTTTTGAAATAAAACTGAAAACATTTTAATATGGCTAGTGTAGGTTAAAGTCTAAACCATATGATATCACATGTTTTCTAAGGATGCCTTATAACTTAAAAGTCCTCAACTTAATTGTGCCATTAATTTGTGAAAGCGAGGGGATGTTGGGTAGATCTACTGGAGTTTGACAAACTCCGCCCCGTGGCACGGGGAGTGCACGGAGGAACAATATCAGCCTATTTGACCGTGGTCCCGAGAGGACACGGGGGAGGCAGAAACCGCGATGACTTGGTCCGCACCGTACGGGATGGCTCGGCCCCCACAAAATAAGTCAGCTTTGGTACAAACTTCCTTAGAGCATGGAACAACGGATTAGCTACCCGCGATATCGGTTGAGTCCTTTAACTTTACGGAACTAGTACATACCCGATGACGTGGTCACGGATAAACCATTTATAAACTGAGAATTAAATACGAGCATTGCTTTTCACAAATGAATATTTTGTAAGTACATTTTGATACGAACTATGATTGTGTTACCGGGCCAATGCATGACAAGCCCACTGTGAACTCACCAACCGTTAGGTTGACACTTGCGTGGTTTAAACTTTTGCAGATCGCTAAGGAGTATCCGGAGCGGGTTGGCATGGCACGTGAAGACCTTTATTTAATTAAACTATTTGGGAATTTAAAACAAAGTTTATGTAAAGCACGTGGTTAGTGCTGAGACAAATATTACTTTTCCGCTGCGTATGTAATTGAAGACTTTGATTTATAACTTGTGTTTGAACTAACCCTGATTCGTTTAGTATTTGTAACTATGGTTGTGGATCC
>JBCNJP010013823.1:0-11819 GCA_039602395.1 Deinandra increscens subsp. villosa
TATAAACTCCGTTAGTGGTTATTTGGGGGTGTGACACTTGTGGTTGGGTAATCTTGATATAAGATTAAAAATACAAAAATAGAATAAATAAGTGTTCTAGTGTATGCATGCTTTCTTTTGAAAGATTTAAACTTGTTTGATTTTCTTTATTTTGTCAAACGATCGGACTTTCTCTGCGTATCGAAAGATCGACCTGATCGTTGTTCGTTTGAGGTTTCTGCTTTATTTTTCTTTGTGTTTCGTATAACTCATCGGACTTTCTCTACGTGTACGTGAGTACCGACCTGATTGTTGTTGAGTTATACAATTTCAACTTGTTTTACTTTCTTATTTTCCTAAGCAATCGGACATTCTCTGCGTGCTCACAAGGCCGACCTGATTGTTGTTTGTTTAGGGTTCTGATTTCTTTTTGCATGAAACACTATGAACGACTTATAGCTGTGGATATTCAGTGATGAATAAGAGAAAAATCAAAAATATCATAAGTCGGATTCTCAATTACCTGAATTTGTGGGTACCATGATTTCTGTGCTTGAAAAATATATCTAATTCATATCAGAAAGCAGTAAAAATTGATTTGATTTGACTGAAATAAACATGAAAATGTTGTATTCGTGGACTGCTTGGCTTGCATGCTGATTAGGTTGAAATTGAAATGTGTTAAGTGCATCTCACTGATATGATCTCATGTTGCGATCTTTCTCACAAAAACATAATTTATTGCATTTATATTTCTGTTTTGCAGTTTATTTCTTAGTTCGAAAAATCAAAAATATTTTAGGTGTGTTTTAGCATAAGTTCGAAAAATCAAAAAGATTTTAGTGTGTTTTGATATAAAATTGCTAAAATTCAAAAAGATTTTATTTCTGTTTTAGTTTTTGATCAACTGAATTCAGGAAGGGCAAATTTTTGTTAAGAGAACCACAATCGAAGCTCGAATCAGCTCATCATGGTTTAAATTGGGAAAATTTGGAATTTTGAGAGAGAAATAACAACGTTTAGGGTTTAAGGGCAAAATGGGAATTTCACATAAAATGTGGTCCGAACGTACCACATGCTACGCTCGGCGGACCACTTTGCATATAAAGGGGCAAATGTGGTACGTGTTCGGCATAACCCACGTACCACATTCAAACACTCTCTGCGAACCCTAAGTCTCTCGTTACTGTTTTTCATCGATTTCTCTGTAGATACCGAACCTTTTGCTCACGATTTTTGTTGCTAAAGACAGGTATGAGGAAGGCGCATCTAGTCATGGTCTTGGATTGTATTATGATTGTCTCTATCAGTTGATTTTGTGAGATTAAACATTCGGTTTTTCGCAAAATCGAACCCAGGGCTGGTTAAGGGTCTTAGAAGCGATCTCAATGGGTTTTAAATCCACACACTCAGTTGGTTTTTGATCTAGAGTGAATCCTCGGTGGTTGATTCCATTACAAACACGGTTTTGATTGTTACATTTAGCAAAAGCCTCTTCGGATGAACTGTTCTTCCGCCGTACCACATGGTACGCGGCGTACCAGATTTGATACGTGGCCTAATGTGGTCCGTATCTGGTCCGTTTGACCAATCTGGTACGTGGTCAACAATTGTGGTCCGCTCCGTACTAGAAGTGGTCCGTTTGACCAATTTGGTCCATGACGTGGTCCGTTGTCAAATTTTTCACAAAGTTCATCGTTTGAGCGTTTAAAGTCAAACTATAGTCGGTTGTAAGCGGTTTATATTATATCTTGTGATTTTAATGATAATTGGTGTTTGTGATTGTTTCAGAAATGGCAGCGTTAAAGTCCAACGACGAACATAATATTTGTGCGTATCTCGGAGCGTCTGCAAAGTGGAGATCTCACTTCGGAGGCATATTTGATTTTCTGAGACGATCGAGAGTATACCATGCTGCTACACACGAGTGTACACCTTACAAAGACTTACTTACAATGTTTTGGACTTCAGCTCAAGTAGATTGTTCGGTGGTACCTTCAGTGCTTCGCGCGAGAATTCTTCAAACTGATGTTATTGTAACTGAAGAAGATGTTCGGAGGGTTTTACAATTCAATGATCAACTAGCATTTCCGAAGGAGTTTGATCAGATTGACATGGTTGAATTACTGACACGAGTGAAGTATGATGGCAAACTATATGCTACCTGGTTTCTTAAAGCCAATCTGAATCCTCCATATAAGTATCTGATGCACGTGATAATCAGATGTTTTGGTAACCGACTGAGGGGTCATGAAGAATTCGATATGAAGGTGTTATCTTTCTTTACGGCTTTGGTGATGAATCGGGAATTCAACTTCTCAGGTTGGATTTTCGACTACATGAAAGAGAACATCTTGTCCAAACAGAACAAGAGTGTGATGTATCCCCGGTTTCTGCAAATGATCTTAAATGATCCTCATCCTAATCTTCCAAAGAATCCGGATGCTGAATTAGTTTTGAAGCACATGAATGAAGTGGCTGTGGGAAAGCTGCGTGTTTATCAGAAAAGAAAAGGAGCGAATGTGGCTCCTCCGGTTAAAGGTTTGATTGGCCATCTGGCAAAACCTGATTATGTAGCTCCAGCTGATGGTGCTCCAAGACATCCGGATAGTAGTAGATGATGAACTACGAATATTATGATGATGGTAACCCAGTTGAAGAAGATGATAATGAACAAGATGATGAAGATGTGCCTGTCCAACAACCGAGTAGAACAGCAACCTGCTGCTTCTGTACCTGTGCAATAACAACAACAACAACAACAACAACAATCAAAAACAATTTGAGCCAGTTCAACAAGATCCAATCATTCCTAATAGAGAACATGATGTAGCTGGTTCCAAAGATGTTTTTGAGGATGATGATGATGAAAGTTCTGCTGATACGAGTTCTGACTCTGGTTAATATGTGGAAATTTTGCATAATACCAGAGGTGCTAGAGTGAAGAAAGGTTCTAAAGCTCATCTATCTTATCTGGCTTCAAGAAATGAAGATATATCTAGATATGAGCATTTATCAAAAAGGTCTGCTGATCGAGAAGATGATGATGATCCATCTTATACTCCAGCTGTGGAGGAATCTGCTAGACAGACAAAGGCTGCTGATAAAGGAAAAGCCCCAATGGTCGCTACTGGCAAACGTGTGAAACATATGTCAAGACCGAAGATGATGGTTAAACAGGGCTCGTTCCTTGCTGATGCTCGAAAGGCTGGTAGCAGTCCGCCTAGCAAGAAGCAAAAAGTTGCACCAAAGTCTTCGATTCCAAGTCAGCCAATCACCAAATCTGCAAATGTTCAAAGTTCAAGTCTGCCACCTGTTAGAAAGTTAATTGTCAGAAATTCATCAACTTCTGCTTCCGCTTCAACTGCTGCTTCTTCTACTACATCAACAATATCATCGACTGATTTAAAGCTTGCTTTGCATCAAACAAGACTTGATGAGTTAGAGTCTACCAATCGTCAACAAGCGAATGAAATTCAAGGATTAAAGAATACCGTGAAAGAGTTGGTGTCTCGTGATCAGTCAAAAGATCGTGAGATTGCTCGGCTTCAACAAATCTCTCTTTCTCTGGGTGAGCAGCTAAATCGTTTGTTAAAGGCTTTACCTGCTCAGGGGGAGATGAGACCGAATCCTAAAGAGGCTTGTAGAGAAGAGGACGATATGTCATGATATTTGAATGATACGGATGACCCGGAGGGAGGTTTCGGTGGAGATGGTTCGGGTGTTTCCGGTGTAGCTGGAACATCTGCTGCTGCTGGAACTTCATCTGCTGCTGCATCCCAGGGGGAGTCTGGTAAAGATATCTATGATGTGACTCCAATTACAAGAGTTGCAATTGAAGAAGGAGAATTTATGCATCAATACTCAAAAGAGCAATTGGCTGCAATATATACTCTTAATATTGACGATGTTGATAAGGTTCCTTTTGTTGAACCTCACAGAGCTGAAGATTCTGATGATGAGTTTGTATATGAAGAGGAGCATGTAGAAGTTGAGGATATGACTGCTGAAGAATATTCAGATGATCCTAAAGTCTATGGGAATTTTACTAATAATGATCAGTCTGGAGGATTTAATTTCTTTGCAAAAGATGATGAGGAAAAAGATGAGAATGAGTTAAAGATGAAAGAGGCTGAGAAACAATATGAACAACCTGAAACTGTTGAAGATGATAGTTTTCTGAAGAACAAGAGAAACGAAGATTGTTTGATGAATGGATAAAGGAGCAAAGATCAAAGAAGGTACCTATGGTGAAGCCTACAAAATCTGTTGATCAGAAGAAATTCTTTGAAAACAGAGGTGTAGCCACTGGTAATATTATCAGTTGGATGTTTGATTCATAGCTCAAGTGTTATGCTATCAAGAAAGAATTTGGCATTATCTACTTGAAGAACGCTAAAAGATTTGATACTTTACCTGTCTGTGATGTGCGGGAATTAGTCTAGAAAGCCGTTTATGAATTATGGTGAACATCTATCGGGCGAATTCTTCAGAAAAAAGTTGCTTGAAGAATGTCAGAAGTGATTCAGATTTCTGAATCCTCAAAGGCCGAAGTATACTGATCATCCGACTGATATTCATCCAAAAACAGGAAGACCAGTTGTGGTTTGAAAGTACAAAAAGCCTATTCAACTCAAGAAGATACCTTTGAAAAGGCTGGAACATAATTTCATCAAGACGTTGAGGTGGTGGTATTATGATGAGTATACGGGAGAAGCAGTGATTGTTGTCAAGGAAGAAAACAAGGTGGTTAGGATTTTTGATCCTATGTGGTTGATTAATCTGTCTGAAGCTGACATCGACAAGCTCTATCATAACAAAATTCTATACAAGGCTGAGGATGCTGATCAAGCCTTGCAGTTTCAAAGAGTGATTAGAGTTTGCTATGCTTTCGGGATTCATTCTGGAAATAACTGAAGACAATATTGGAATGAATTGAAGACAAAAGCTTCTGAAGACTAGCATAAGACAAGGGGGAGTTTGTTAGAACATGTTATGATGTCTGATGCTAGGTCTAGGTGTTTTGTCTATGTAATAGTTATTTTGTATAATCTGGTCCCAACGTACCAGTGGACGGACCAGGTGGTACGCAGCCACGGACCACCTGGTACGTGAGTTAATTGGTACGCTGGACAGATTGGTATAAATAGTTTAAGCTCTGTGTTTGAGAGAAGTTGCGAGAGTTAAAGTCTTAACTGTGTGTTTTCTATAGTGTTTGCTCTCTGTTCTCTCTCTGTACTCTTGAGCTTGGTTATCAATAAATTAAACGTTTATTTACATCGTGTTATCAAATTGATCGAGATCATGCATTAGTAAGATCCAAATCAGTGTTTTACATTGAGTATTGATCAAAAGGGCATTTTGGTAATTAGAGGCGTCTCAATTTTCCCCATCAGATAATATAGCTGTTATAATTTGTGTGGAGACAGTATATGCTTAATTTGATTCATGTCTTTTTATCAGATGATTAATTATGAAAGAAATTGTTGGTGTAACATCTGCTGCTGGCATACCTCTCAAGTTTGAAGCCTTACAAAAGTTCGTACCAACTTCATTATATAGTTTTGTATTTTATTTATTCAACCTACATATTCATAAATAAAAAAATAGGCTACTAAATGGGTAATGATTGTCTCTACCCTCTTTTTGGCATATTCATTTGTAACGAATCTTCATGAAAATTCAGTTTTATCATCATGCCAAACTATTTTATCTTTATTTAATTAATAATATTAGCATACTCTTACTTCCTAAATCGATGTTGTGCATTATAGGGAGGTTCTTGAGGGCATGATGAAGGTGGGATAGGTGGCTGCACGTTTAAAAGAAGTGGAGGTTGCTAAAAATGCTAGGCAGAATGTTGAAACAGAGTCTACATTAACGAATGAGAAGATGGAACTTTTGAAAATGGAGATCAAGTGAACTGAGTTGCTGGTAAGTTCGTATAAGACACAAGATCAAGAACTAACAGATGCATGATTACCTAGTTAAGGAATTCCCAAAACTTCTTAGTTATTTAGAATATGGTTTGTGGAAAACTTGATTAGTTGTATACAATAAATTGTTTTAATGGATAGAGTTGTGCACGTATTAATAAAAAAAATGTTCTTTAGATGTTAATGTTTTTATGATCATAAGTGTCAACTGTGAGTCTTTCTGTTATTAGGAACAATTTTTACCACTTCAACTCTTACTAATACATATTTTTTATCTTTTGACAGTCATTGCTTGATTGCTTTAACCATAAGAGTTTATTCGATAGACTTTTGAAACTAATTTCAGTTGATTTGTGCAGAGGTGGATGAAAATGAAGGAATAAAATCATGTTTGCTTAAGGATAAGTATCCCAAAGGTACTTTACTTGTGATGTTTTTTAAGAAATTTATATATGCCCATTGCATTGTGATTTATGTTTAATTTCGAAGCTTCCATATGTTTATGGTTGTATATTATGTTAATATGTGTGTGTTTCTTTTTAATAGCTATATATACTAGTGAAAACTACAATTATGCTCAAAAATTTTGAATGATCAGTAGGTACACAGTAGCGATAAGAATTCATTACATGAATTAGCTTTACTATTCTGGTTTTTGATACATGTAATTCTTTTCCTTATTCGATTACATGAATATCAACATTACTATGTCGGTTTAATATAGAGTGTTAAATCTTTAACAAGCCAATGTTAAAATGGCTATATCATAGGAGCTAAAAGTTATGATACAGATCAGTCCTACCAGCTTTGTTTTGCTTACTGTCCATTTGCAAAGACACTTGATATAGCTTGAATCTTTGGCTGCAACAAGAGTTGAGATTGATCCACCTACAGGAGTTAAATTATTGCGGATATATTATATATATTGGATTAATAAAACCACCTAGTTAATGTTTGAGGTTTATTAAATAGGAATGCTTATTTGCAGTATACTATTCAAGGTTGGTTAATTTTTTTTTAAGTTGTAGGATTAGCTGGTAAATTACAAGTGCAGGATGGAAAGAGACAGTGTCAAGGGAGCATGTGGAGTTCTAACAAAAGGAGCAGCAGCATCAGTAGTGCAAATTGATGTCCAAGATCATCATCCAAAATCACCACCAGTAAAATGTATAATGAATTGTTACTTAGAATATAGTTTACGAAAAACTTGAATAGTTGTATACACCGACTTGTTTTGTCGTATATATGAAATTTATTATTTTTTTATAAGTGTATTTTATTTTCTATTAAGAAGTTAATTGTCGTTTAAGGTAGAAATTAGTGTTTCTAAAAAAATATTATTATTATTTTTTAATTTTTTTTAAAAACCATGACACGCATTTTTGCGTGTCATCTCCCTTTATAACGGGGGCTTTCTTGACACATACATTTATGACGTGCGATGCACGTCATAAATGCGCGTCATAAACGTGCGTCATAAGACGATGACGCGTTTTTGCGCGTCGTAAAAAATAATGACGGTGGATACAATGACAGGCTTTTGCGCGTCATCTAAGGGATTTTATGACGCGCATTGCGCGTCATTAAATCCTTTTATTGTAATAGTGGTTTCTCTGTGTCTGTTTCTAAGTGTTTTAATGATTTTAATTGTTTGTTTGTGATCAATAAAACAATCGGTTAATTACGTTTCGATGTCCGAATATCTAGCTTGAGTAGAAAATCCGATGCTCAAGCATTTTCATAAGACCTTCGTTTTTGCATTTGAAGTTTTTGAAATGCATTTTTTTTTGCAAAAAGATGAGTGATTTTCAAGCATTTTCCGCAATGCAAACGTCGATGCAATTACGATGCAGAGTATGATGAACTATGATAATGAAATAAGAACAAGTCAGAAAGTTGTAAAATTACTTAAATTGGAAGATTATCATAGTTGGGTGAAACATTTTGAAACATATGTTGATACAAATGATGTTGATAGGTGGTTGGCGTTTACTGAATAATATGTGTATCCTAAGGATACATCTGCAGAGCCGATTCTTCAAAGAAAATTTACTTCTGAACAAAAGAAATCATATCAAGAAAGCAGATCAATGATACCAATAAATGTAAATCAGGGTTAGTGATGGTCGATTAAGACCAATTAGGTTTAGTTAGGGTCAATGAGGACCCATTAGGACCAATAATGGTCGAATATGCTCGACTAATGAGGATCGCTGATTAGTTTGAATAAGGACCAATGATACCAATAAGGGTAAATCAGGGTTAGTGATGGTCGAATAAGACCAATTAGGTTCAATTAGGGTCAATGAGGGCCCATTTGGACCAATGATGGTCGAATATGCTCGATTAGGACCAATAAGGATGAATTATGACTTATTAGGGCCAGTTAGGACCGATGAGGGCCAATTAGACAGAATAAGTACCAATATGGCTCAATTCGGTTAATGAGGAGCAATTTGCACAGTTTGGATCAATAAGGACCAACTAGTGTCAGTTAGCCTCAATAAGGACCAACTAGACTCACCGAGGACCATTTACTTTGAAGTACAATAAATTTGAGTCAATTAGGCCTAATTGACCCTAATTGATTATAATTGGTCCTAAATGAGCCTAATTGGTCGTAATTGATCGTAAGTGATCTTCGTTGAACCTAACCGAGCCTAATAGACTATAATTGACCTTCATTGGCCCTAATTCATCCTAACTGAGTGTTCACTGGCCCTCATTGGTACTCATTTGTTATAAATGACCATGATTGACCTTAATTCAGTCTACTGGTCCTCATTGAGCGTAATTGGCCCTCAATCGGCCTAATAGACCCTAATTGGTCATATTTAGTCCTCATAAGGCGTTATTGAGCAAAATCGACCCTCGTTAGTTATAACTGGTCTTCATCATTGACCCTAATTGATCCTCATTGACCCAAATTGACCCCATTTTACCCTAATTGGGCCTCGTCGCTTCGTTGGTCCTAATTGGTCCTACTTTATCTTCATTTGTCCTCATCGGTCCTAATCGACCCTAATTGATGTGGATTTAATTAAAATAAATTAATAATATTATTCTAAACCAAATTAAATTATCAAAAGTTTCCCCCATCCCAATTTCAATCACTATTGGCAAACTCCAATAACTTCCCCTGTTTCAATTCTTAGGGTTCATTGTGATCCAGAAGAACTGCCGTTAGTATAAAACTGCATTTTCGAAAAACAGTTACCCTCTATTTTCTCTCCAGGTTTCTAATTGGCGATTTAAACCTAAACCTTACTCTCTGATTTCTCACAAATGGCACCCAAATTGAATCGAAAGGCTGAATCAAAGCCTACTCAACTGTTCTTCGCCGAACACAATGTTGTAGCGTACTTCGAGAAGTCTGATAAGTCAAAGCTATTTGATGAAATGAACGATTTCCTCGAGAAATCCAACACTCAATTTGCTTTAACTGTGAATCCTGTAATATGCAAGCAGAGAATTGCTGAATTTTGGGACTCGGCCAAAAAATCTGTTGATAGCAACGGGGTTGGTAAAATTGACTCTAGAGTCAATGGGAATGAGATTAGTTTGACTGAAGAAATGATCCGGAAGCATCTGAAATTCAATGATGCAGGAGGTGATCCTGATTACAAGTCTGAATTGTACTTGAAGACGTACGAAGCAATTGGGTATGGGGGTGACTTAACTTGTGGGACCATCAAAAAGGGACAACTACCCTATGTTTGGCGATATCTTGCTCATACCATTCTCCATTGCCTATCTCACAAGAAAACTGCGTGGGATGAACTTGCTGCACCTCAATCATCCGCTTTTCATGGATTGGTAAATGGGCTCAACTTTAACTTTTCAAAAATGATATTTGATGGAATGCTGGAAAATCTAAAACCTAAAAGGATCTTTTACATGTACCCCAGATTCATCCAACACATTCTCAATTGTGAATTTCCAAATCTGCAAATCTCTGATCAACATCTTGAACTAAAATCTTTTACAAGTAAAACATTTTCTAACATGCAAGTGAACAAAACTGTTTTTCTTGGTAAAGACACATCACACCCTATTCCTAAGGCCAGGACTGCTCCTGAGCAAACTGCTCCTGGTGACAACATTGTTACACCAACAAGTGTTGAGCCCACACCAGACCGACCATCCTCTTCCACTGATATACAAATTCCCACCAAAAGGAAGAGGATGTCCACATCAAAAACCACACCCAAAAATACCACACGCACTCCACAATCACCCAAAAGGAAGAGGACTAGGTCTCCTTTACCTAGACCCTCCACAGGACTACCTCAGAATGAGGGTGATATATCACCTAGGCCACATGAAGTAAGATTCCCCAACCCTTATTGCAGGGAATATACTGCTGGACTTGGTTCAATCACCCAACCCACATTCTGCTGATAAGGTGACTTGCAGTAGTGATGAAGCAAGTCAGGTGGAAAGGGCTGACACTACTCATGAAGTCCCACTGGACCCTGAGGACAGTGCCAACATCATTAAGACCCAATCCACGGCAACTGTTTCTGTCAGGGAACCTATTCAGGAACCTTTGATTGACAACAGGAATCCCAGGTGCCAAGAAACCATGGGTGCTGAGCATGAACAAGGTCGGCTTGTTTGCTCTTCTTTGCTCAAAGATACTGGCAACACACCAGTTGAGAGCAGCATGACACATACTGAATTGACGGTTCGATGTACAAAACTTGAAAATGAATTGGCAGCTCTCCGTGCAATTGTGAGAGCTCAAGGAGAAGAAATTGAACGGTTGAAGGCAGGACAATCTGTGAAAGCCACTGATAGGTAAGGTTGTCAACCATACATTGAAATGAAATTTACATGTCAAACTAGATTTAATTCAAAATAGGATCTTGCACAGGGTGTCTTCCTCAGATGTTGATGAAGTTGAACAAGTTGATCCGGTTGAACAAGTTGATCCGGTTGAACAACTTCATCCGGAGGAAGAAGGCCATGTTGATCCGGTTAAACAAGTTGATCCGGTTGAACAACTTCATCCAGAGGAAGAAGGCCATGTTGATCCGGTTGAACAACTTCATTGGGTTGAACTAGTTGATCCGGTTGAACAACTTCATCCGGTGCAAGTGACTGCTGATAATCAGATTATCACAAGTGTGATGAGTGATCTGCAAACCACAAATGTGGAGATAGCTCCTGAAGCTCTATCTTTCATGAGAAAAATGATGATTAGGAATACTCTTAACTGCACTGGGTTAAGGAGTGCTCCATCTCTGCCCATCATTCCTCTTTTAAAGCCTAGTGATCCATCTCTGCCCATCATTCCTCTTTTAAACCCTTGTGCTCCCCCTGATACTCCTGAAACAGAAAAGGTTGTTGAAGCTGATGTTGAAGAAGACGGAGTCAAAGACAAGGTGTTTGCACCTGTTAAAGAGACAAAGCATGTTGAGCCAAAGACTGAACCTACTGATGAGAATGATTTTTCTGCTAAAGCAATCAGATTCAGGAAAGGAAAAATGGTGATGCCCCAGTACCAATCAGATTCGGACAAGGTGTTTGCAGCTGTTAAGAAGACAAAGCCTCCAACATTCATTTCATGATCAACAGGTATCTCTCCCAGAAGATGAGGTAAACATGATAAAACAGGCACTTGCAGATGCTGAGAAAGCTGAACAAATAAAAAGGGAAGGAGACATGGCCTTGGCATTCAAACTACAAGGAGACATGCTGCGTTATTCAAATGATAAAGTAATAATGGGTCTGATAAAGGAAATCAAGAGAAGGTCTATTGATGAGAAAATGGCTACGACGGACTCTGACAAGGAGACAAGAAAAAGAAGAATGGCCACAGAATCTAACAAGGAGATCAAAGCTGAACAAGAAAATATCAGACTGGCAAAAAACCCTCAGAATGCCAAACTCCTTTGGAAG
>JBCNJP010013824.1:0-11819 GCA_039602395.1 Deinandra increscens subsp. villosa
CTAAGAAATCGGTCCTGACAAATGATGTTTGTGAGTTTGGAGAGTTGAACAACTCAAATCCAAAGTCATAATGCTTCTACATCTGATTCGTTTGCACGATTCTGATGAAGCGTTGAGAATACTACATGTCTATTCAGGGATACTAAACGTATTGAAATCGAACACAGGTATATTATTCTGAATTTGTTTTAACCGTTTAAAAATGAATTCGAATAATAAATATAACTGTTAAAGTTCATACATCCCAAATACTAAATCAAATTTTGCCTTATTGTGCTGATATGTCACATCAAGTATGTAATATTTAAATGATAGTTTCCTGTTCATTTATTGCCAAACTTTGATACCGTGTTAATTGTCATTTATTAAATGTTTCTATACTTTCACTATTGTTTCCTAAATAGTGAAGTGTGCTCAAGTGATATGTGATAATGAGTGCCCTTGGTGAACACTATGAATCTGTGTTACCACATAACCCGTCTTCAGTGATTACCCATTAATCAATCTAAGATTCTGAATGAACTAATTCATTCTTAGGTCACTTAAGATGGCGTATGACTATATCAATACAATTTCTTTTTTTATGATATACTTCCATTTATGTCGTTGTGTTACCATTACAGTGACATTTATATAATAACTATTTATTGTATATCGTTCAAATTCCTAATGATTTTGAACTAGCCCTAGAAGTGAGTTGTCTCTGTGGATCTTTATCCAGAGTCTACATTTACACAAGTAACTTCATTATCATCCATTGTTTAGTTTTAATTTAATTAAATCAAACTACTTGGGCCAGTATGTAAATATCATAAACATGATTAATATTATATTGCTCCCACATGCCTTTTGTAGATCTAGCATTCTTTAAGATTATCAATTCAAACTTATACGTTATTAGCAAACAATTTTGCTTAAACCTATCTTGATCTACTAGTTGGACCAACTCAATCTTATAATAAGATATAAGATTGTGGGTTTGAATATTTATGCGATCTGGCGCATAATTGATATCTTAGTTTTATGAAACCGAATCATCTCAGATCAGTTATCTGATATAGATTCACGTTTCATTCTTTAGGTGATGGATTATGGAATATTCTTTGATAAGAATTTCAGGTTCCATTTAAATATATTTCCTTCAGAACGCTCACATTTTATGATTAAGACAACAATTGTTTAGTCAGAAGAATGTTCACATATTTCTGATTAAATCAACAACTTGTTGGTCAGATAATGTGATATCTATTTGGTTATACTTGAGTTTCTTCAAGTTATATACTTTATGTTCCGTCACATTCCAACACTTAAAGGAATTGCTTCCTTTC
This sequence comes from Deinandra increscens subsp. villosa, assembly GCA_039602395.1. Lineage (NCBI taxonomy): Eukaryota > Viridiplantae > Streptophyta > Magnoliopsida > Asterales > Asteraceae > Deinandra > Deinandra increscens. The sequence continues at coordinate 1,329 of JBCNJP010013824.1, forward strand.
TCTTTGATGAAACATTAATCCTAAAGGATTTTATAAGTATATTATATGATTTTCAAGTGATTATTAGACAAATCATGATTACATCTAGCAATTGTGAGGATCACATATCCTTTAATGCTTATGATGTGTTCATGATTATGAGAATCATGTTCATCAGGCTATGCATTATGTTGTTTTGAACATATAATCAAAAGACAAATTTTTGAAACAATTTCAAAAGTCAAACGATTATTAAAGCGATGCAATTGTCAATGTCAAACAAAGTCAAAAGAAAACCATGTTCAAAACTGGGAAATCAAACAAGTATTCATCATGGGCGCAGCCAGGGAAAAAAATCCAAATGTTTTAGAATATTACTAAGTTAACTAAACTAGATGTGAGCCAACCCTGGTTGCCTTGAAGTGCAAACGAGCTTCACGATCTTCTTGGTTTTGATCCCATCATTTTTCAAGTTCCTATAAAGTATAAAGTGTGTAAGCAAAGCTTCACATTTTGTGGAATTTAGAAAAATGAAACATAAGGCTAAATACCTCTAGAAGAACTCTCAACATTCTTCTGAGCCTTTACCTTGGCAAGGTACTCCGGGCAGTTCCTTTTCCAGTGTCCCATCTTGTTACACTCAAAGCATTGGCGCTGATCAAGCGGCGGACCTGCTTTGGAAGTCTTCTTGCCCATCCCTTTTCCTTTGGCACCAGAATGAGTGGCGGCAGGTTGTTTACCCTTTCCAGTAGTGGAACCCTTCCTCTTACGATCGGGCTTCTTAACACCAGTTGACTTGACCGCCAAGACCGCAGGGGTCCTATTGGAGGCGATGTTGATCTCAGCAGTTTTCAACATCCCATGAAGCTCCGACACTGTCTTCACCAAGTTGTTCATATTATAGTTTACCCTAAACTGAGTGAACGAACTGGAAAGTGAATGAAGAATCAGGTCTGTAGCCAATTCCTGAGGAATGGGGGTACTGGAGCTTTTCCAAGCAGTCAATGTACGACTTCATCTTGACCACATGTGGGCTGACAGGAGCGCCTTCTGTAGGATCGAGAACCAGATCGCACACGATATCAGTCACACGAGAGGTTGCGGAATAACGTCTCGTTGAGGATTCAAGGAAGAGATAATCAATATGAAACGTAAATAACGATAAAACACTTACTTGACAATGATTAAAAGCTGAAGAAATCGTAATAGAACCACCAAACAAACAAAACTGGGTTGAGGAAACCAGAAAAGACAAGCTAAACATGTAGGTGATGATTTGCTTATATAGAGTTCGCAAATCATCACCTCCTCAACCCTAAATTCGTCCAGGCCCCCTGCTGGCCCACTAAACCTTTTACAATTTACCCCAAAAACCTCTAATTAAGCCCAAATAATACTTACAAATGAAAAACCAATTGACTATTAACAAAAGCTAATGCGTAAGCCTCTAAAATAATCCTTTACAATCTTCCCCTACGCTTACGACATTAGTGCTTCACGGTAAGCTAAAATCGATAGTATGCTTCTCTTTGGACTCCCACCACTTATTCTGCACAACTGCCATTGCGGCCAAAGAAAAGGCTTTTATCTGAGCATCATTGTAACACCTGGTTAATTCCGGTAAATCGGAGGGAAATTTTTCCGATTAATGAACTGGACTGTTGAGCCCAGTTAGGCCCATTTAAAGATTTGCGGCCCAATAATGGCCCAATTCAAATACCCGATGTCTGGATAAGTTGTCAGAAGTATTTTGGGTGATTGATATGTTGTTGGAAATGTTGTGGAACGATAAAAGTTGAATTCGGTGTAAACCGGCTAAGTTCGTTGTTTAATCGGTAAACGTGTCGAATAACCGGACATTAAAGTGAATGTGTTGGTTCGAGTGATTATGATAATAGTTATATTAACACGGACGTGAATATTTGTCAAAAAGTCTATTAAGATGTTTACATGTGGTGTGTGCGAACGGGAACGGCAAACAACGCTTAATGCGCGTAAGTCACCGGCAGTAACAGAGCGATCACTGAGGCCGGATCAGAGTGTCTGGAAGTGCAAGACACTAAATCATTGATGTTCTGATCGTTAGAAAGGATAACTGTAGGAAACGATGCGAGGAACGGTGACATTAAATATTCTGAGAAAGATTACGAGGCTTTTTAATATTTCAGTCATGTTGGGATTATCATGGTACATTTTTGTGACGTTTAATGTTTAACGTTTTCTATATCGCGGTGTGTATCTGATTGTTTGGTTGTGAACCACTCAATTAAATCTAAATATAAAAGGGTCCATAAACCCATTTTCTTTCATTTGAAGCCAAACATCCCAACACACACAAGTGTGTGTTCGAGAGAGAAGAGAGACCAAGAGGGTTCTCCCTCGTCTTTCCGGTGACAATATCCGGCCGGCTAGCGACGGAGATGCGGCGGCGCCATGGTGGCGCTAGGGTTTCAACCCCCGTTTTGACTCATCTCCTTCCATTCTCTCTTCCTGAGCTCGTTCCCAAGTTTCCCGAGTTCATTCCCGGACCCGATCGGCGGGAGAAGCGGCTACAGCCGCGATTTCCGGCAAGCGGCGGCTAGGGTTCCGCCTTGCTCGCGGCAGCGCCTCCTTCCTCTTGTACTCCTTTTCGTTTTCTGGCTTTACTTGGCGAAGACGTGAAATGGTGGTGGCTCAAAGCCACGGCCGTGAACTTCGGCAGGCAACGGCGGCCCCGCATTTTTCATCTAGGGTTCCGCCGCTGGGGCAGCGGCGGCGGCTCCCCTTTTCTGCTCCTTTCGCGTTTTCCGGCTGTGGTAAGCTCGATTAACCCGAGTTTGTACCTTCTCATCTTGTTTCTCATATTTAACCTCCGATCTACCAATGCATGTGCAGATCTGTGAGTTTCGTTGATGTTTGATGATGATGATGATGATGGTAGTGGTGGTTAGCGACGGTATAGAGGCTACCAGCGGCGGCCATGGTCTCCGGCCACCGGACAGTGGCGATGACGATGGTTGTTGGCTAATTTGGGCTTGAAAATGTGCTTGGTTGTGTTTGGATGCAATTAGGGTCTAAACCGAGTCAACTCGGTTGTGAGTCAACTGAGTTGACTCAGTTAACGAATCTGGTCAACATCTTTGACTGGTCAAACGAAGTCAACACTGAAAACCGACTCCGGATTCTTGTTCGTGGCGAAAAACTAATCGAGATGGACTACTCGTGAGTTTGATTCGGACGTGTTACGGGTTTTACGGTTAACCGGGCTCGGGTTTGCATACCGACCGGAAGGTATACCCGTGTTCATTACTAGTTATCACTTTAGTATTGGATAAAGGACGTGTGAGGAACGACTTGAAAACCCGAAACTATTATTGTAAATAAAAGGATGATAACAAAGAAATATATATATATATATTTATATATTTATATATATATATATATATATATATATATTTCTTTGTTATCATCCTTTTATTTACAATAATAGTTTCGGGTTTTCAATTCGTTCCTCACACGTCGTTTATCCAATACTAAAGTGATATATATATAAGGTTTTGGTCGTTGTTTTAAGTGAATACAAATCATAGAGATTGTTTTGGTCAAAAATTACACAAGGCAATCTCGTATTCCAAACTTAGAATGTGGGGTGAGGTGCTAAGAAATCTGGTTCAAAAGCAAAGTAAAAGTAGTGCAAGTGACACGATGATATACGAGGGAAACCTGGAATCCTGAGAGTTGCCTCTTAGAATCCCAGTAAAAACCTCGGGAGCCGGCTCAAAGCGCCTGCTACCTAAAGCTTTTATAAATCAAGAATCCGATTACAATGATGAAGACAATGATCGATTGCTAAGTGTTACAGTATTCAGAGTGCTGTGTGTCGTGTGTTGTGTTATGTTCTGTGTTTCCTAATTCGATCATGTCCCATTTATAGTTACAGATAGAAATAAACTAATTATCCGAAAAATCAGGGATCCTCTTGACCATGTTCACGAGCCGTTTGAGGAAATCCACCACCTCGTCCACGTTCGTTCGTGCCATGTCAGCCCTAATTGACCGATTCTTTAGGGAGGTTAGACCTTGTTTACCTGCGATTGAAATTAATCACGTGGCTATTAGCGAGTAAAGATATTCAAATAAATAAAAAGTAACATAACCTGTCGAGAATCCTTGGGATTCCCGGATTCCTGTGTGATTGAGCTTCTCAGCCGTGTGCTTGGAATTTGACCCATAACAATTGCCCCTGAATTTCGCGGGTGTTTGATAATGGATAACAGCTGGGAAATTCAAATCGTTTTAAGCTAATCTGCATGCCTACGTGGACGGCCGAGATTTAAGATGCCTTTTTTGATGATGTTTTGATGTTTCAAACAATGTTTCTTTATGTTTCCTGCACACTAAACGACAACTAACAATGATGGGATTCCGGGTGAAGGGATCTTGAACTTTTCAAGACGAAACCCGGGATCTCAGAACCCAGACAATCAAGCCTCCCAGGTGGAGGGATCCTGAAGTTTTCAGGACGAAACCTGGGATGCTTTATCCCTTTAATTTACTAAATATTATGAATGGTATGGTAGGTTTGACCAATACTTGTCGTTTTATTTACAAAAATAGTTTTTACGTTGACTTGAATAAAGTATATGCTTGGGTTCCACAAATAGAATATAAAGGTATAAGAAGAATCTTTCTTGAATTCACTACCTTAATGGATCCAAAACAAACCTTTTACTTATAAAAGAATGTCGCATGTTCAGATTTTGTAGGACCCAAAGCATAAAGTATATTGAAAAATAAGGCCTCTCCACCTTCTTATCTTCCTGGTCAGGATTCCCAATTCCTTAGGATTCCCAAGCCTGTTAAAAAGGAATTCGAATAATAAGTCAAGATTACTCGCGTTTTTAATCTTCTCCCGACTGGGACCCAATAGGTTTTAGATTTCAAATTAAACACTGGGGACAAGCCCAAAGAAACTGGGGTTATTCCCGATGAAACTGGGGACAAGCCCGAAGAGACTGGGTGTAACAATTGTAACCTCCCAAGTTAGCTCCGTTAAGTTTTTCCGTTAAATCCATCATCTCCGTTAACCATGTTATAAACCGTAACTAATGCGTGTCTAGACCGAATACGTCCATGACCTTTGGTTGATCACCGAACCCGTCCATATGTGCTATGTGTTTACTTACTTGCTACCATTACGTGAAGTTATATGCAACGTGTTTGTTTGTTTAGGGTGTAATTGTGTGATCATCGAGAAATTGTGCTTGTCTTACTTAGAACAAAAATTGACCTTTTGGGTAGCCAGCGAAACTACCAGGCGAAACTACAGTTTCGCCCGGTAGCTAAGACATTTGGGCTACGGGACCAGTTTCGCGTGGCTAGCGAAACTGCCAGCGAAACTACCAGCGACACTGCCAGCGAAACTAGCACCTGATATATAGAAAACCCAAGCCAACCTTCTCATTTTTACTCACTCCTCACAATCACACACACTTCTGCACTCTCCCTCTCTCGAGATCTCCGGCCAGGAAGGAAGTAGCTCGAACCACAGAGATTCCAGCCCCAAAACTCCATCCATTTAAGCATTTGAGATCAACCGTGAGTCACATAAACCTCCTTTATGCATTTCTTGTATGCTTAACTAAAATGTATGCTTAAAATCCACATGCAATGACTTCTGCTACTGCTATGATGCTTAGGGATGCTAGACATAACATAAATTCTGTATCTTGACATGTCAGTATGAAGATCCATGCTAGATTAGGCTACTTATGTGAAAATGCATTCTTGGTAAATTGATGACTAGAAACCATGCTTTAGGTGTTAAAATTGCTCTCATGATGTTGGTAAACGTTTAGGTATGCTAGATATCGAATTGCATGTGATACAGAAGCTGTTAGAAAGGTTTTTAGTCAAATTTACGGGTTTTTCTAGCGACTAGCGAATCTGTGCCTTCATCAGGCGAAATTATGTAGCGAAATTATGTATATCTCCTTCTAGCGAAACTATGTAGCGAAACTATAGTGTCGCCGGATAAACCAACCAGACCTGCTCGAACGAAACTACCGAGCGAAATACCCTGAACGAAAGTTCAAACCAGTTTCGGGCGAAACTAGGCTAGCGAAACTGTGCCAACAGTTTCGAGCGAAACTAGCCTAGCGAAACTGTGTCATCGGGTGTTGCCTAGCGAAAGTGCTGCCCGTGTACACAGCGAAACTGCCTAGCGAAACTGCTAGCGAAACTGTGACCAGAATCCAAACTTGTGCAATTTGTTTAAATGCCTTGCCATGACTTACACAATTATGCTATGATGAACATGTCTGATTTCTGTATTAAGTGAACCCCTGTTTATGATCAACCATCGGTATCGTGTGTCGTTATGTCATGTCGTGTTTTCCACGTGCTAATAGTTTTTAAACACAACCTTGCGCCTAAGACCTTAATGTGATTATTAGGTCCACATTAACAACCATAACCGGATTAATTGAAGCTTAAGCCGAGCAAACCTAAGGTGAGTTTCACTTACTGTTTTAGTTGCATCCGGTAAGGGATGGCAACACACGGTAAAGGTATTTCTTTACTTGAGTATTTATCCCACTATATCACATGTTCACTGAATTGCTTTATAAACAAAAGTCCTTACTTATCGGGCCATTAGTATTGAATAGCGAGGTAATGTTGAGTAGATCTACTGGGGATTGACACCCCCGCTCAGCGGTGCACAGGATGCACCCTCCCGACTGGCGGTCGGACTGAGACCAATATTAGCCTAGGAACACCGTGATCGGGAAAGACACGGGGAAGGCAAATTACATAGGTGAATACCTATCAAATACCATGTCAGCTTTGGTTGCGAACGTTCAGGGGAGCATAAGCATAGGCTAGCTACCTAATGATACGGATAATACTTACATTCTAAATTACGAATTTATTGCTTTACGATTCGTATGCATTGTGGTCTACATGGTGTAGTGTAGACTAATTAGTGAACTCACCAGCCTTTTAGCTGACACTTGATCGTTGTTTACTTTTCAGGTCGTTAGAAGGATTCTTGGATGGCACGAGTGGCGGCAGTACTCTTTGTCACAAATCTTTTGGGAAACTCAAGATTTTAAACTTTATGAACATGTGTTTTGTGTATCAAACTTGTAATCGCTTTAAGGCTTCCGCTGTACTTCTAAACTAACTTATGTATCTGCTAAACAAATTTTCCTTTACTTTAATTTTAAAGTCCCTTATCTTTTGTTTATTTACCGTTATGGCTTGGTTGTAACTAAAGTCTTGGATCCTGGTCTGGCTCACACCCCACACGGTTATACTCCGTTAGTGGAATTTGGGGGTGTGACACTGGGGTTAAACCCAAATAAACTGGGGACGAGCCCGAAGAAACTGGGGTAAAACCCATCTTAGTGACATGAAAATGTCAAACCAATTGCTAGGAAACTGGGGATAATCCCACTTAGTGACATGAAAATGCCAAACCAATTGTTAACACGTAAGTGTTAAAAACCTTAAGAATCCACCCAGAAGCCTCCTGTAACAAGATTGTCAGCCACCCCTAAGGATGGACTGGTCCGGCTACCTTGAGCATCCTGAGGGATTACTTGCGCTCCAGGCGAGGGTCGTGCGTCACAGGCGTTTACCCAAACTTGAGAAAGGTGAATACCTTTAAACCTTAGAAGATGTGCTGGACATCTTAAACAGAGAAGAGGTGGCCAGCCTCTGACTGGGGATAAACCCAAAAAACTGTTGTAGGATTTCCAACCTTCTGCAAAACACTCGAATGCTTGGTGAAGGGTGGGTGTCAGCCTTGCTGACACCACTCCGATGCTTAAGTTAGTAATGGTTAAAAAGAAATTGATAAAGCGAATTGAAATCGGATTAGTACACTTACCTGGATTGCCGACTGGATGAGAATCCGGGTGAGAATCCTGATAGGATCCCTACATAAAATAGGCTTTCAGATGGACGGTGTCACACCCCCAAAATACCACTAACGGAGTTTATACCGTTAAGGGGCGCGACTAGACCAGGATCCACAACCATAGTTACAAATACTAAACGAATCAGGGTTAGTTCAAACACAAGTTATAAATCAAAGTCTTAAATTACATACGCAGCGGAAAATTAATTGTCCTTAGCACTAACCACGTGCTTTACATAAATGTTGTTTTAAATTCCCAATTTAGTTTAAATAAAAGTAAACATCTTCTGTGCCATGCCAACCTCCAGCGGATACTCCTTAGCGATCTGCAAAGGTTTAAACCACGCAAGTGTCAACCTAACGGTTGGTGAGTTCACAGTGGGCTTGTCATGCATTGGCCCGGTCTCATAATCATAAATCATGTCAAGGTATACTTGCAAGTCATTTATTTGTGAAAAGCAATGCTCGTAATTAAATCTCAGTTTATAAATGGTTTGTCCGTGACCTACGTCATCGGGTATGTACTAGTTCCGTAAAGTTAAAGGACTCAACCGATATCGCGGGTAGCTAATCCGTTGTTCCATGCTCTAAGGAAGTTTGTACCAAAGCTGACTTATTTTTGTGGGGGCCGAGCCATCCCGTACGGTGCGGACCTACGTCATCGCGGTTTTTGCCTCCCCCGTGTCCTCTCGGGACCACGGTCATATAGGCTGATATTGTTCCTCCGTGCACTTCCCGTGCCACGGGGCGGAGTTTGTCAAACTCCAGTAGATCTACCCAACATCCCCTCGCTTTACAATTAATGGCACAATTTTAGTTGAGGACTTTTAAGTTATAAGGCATCCTTAGAAAACATGTGATATCATATGGTTTAGACTTTAACCTACACTAGCCATATTAAAACGTTTTCAGTTTTGTTTCAAAAATAGTTTGTTCAGAGTTCACAAGTGTTTCCCATAAAACACTTCAGTTCATCAAGTGGGTGCCAAGCATCCCATGTTCTCATGTTCATCAGTAGGTGCCTAGCACTCTAGAGTTTATCAGCATTGTTTTCGTTAAGTTATTCGGTGTGGCCCAAACGGACTCACGGTAAGCGGGTTAGTGACACTCACCTTTGGTTGCACTGCTACACTTCAAGTAATCCAAATATTGTTGTTTAACGAAGACCTAGAACACGTTTAGGTCTTAAGTATTAGTTTCGTGTCTAATCTTTACTTAACGTATCTATGGCCCATAACATAGCACGTTGCAACTATGACTCGACATACCGACACACGACACCAATGGTTGATCATAATCAAGGGTTCATATAAATCAGATATTAAACATGTTTCATCATGGCATAATCATGTAAGTCATGGCATAACACTTAAGCAAATTTCACAAGTTTGGTTTTTAGGTCAAGTCTTAGTTTCGCTAGCATAGTTTCGCTAGGCAGTTTCGCTAGGTGCACGGGCAGCACTTTCGCTAGGCAATGCCCGGTGACCCAGTATCGCTAGACTAGTTTCGCCCGAAACTGCTGACGCAGTTTAGCTAGCCTAGTTTCGCAGGGAAACTGGTTTGAACTTTCGTTCAGGTATTTCGCTCGATAGTTTCGCTAGAGCTGGTCTGGTCAGGTTACCCGGCGACACTATAGTTTCGCTGGTCAGTGTCGCTGGAAGGAGATATAGTTTCGCTACTTAGTTTCGCCCAGAGAACAGACAGTTTCGCTGGTCGCGAAAAACATACGGATTTGCCTAAAAATCAACCTAACAGCTTCTGATCATACATGCAATTCATTATCTAGCATCCATAGGCATTTACCAACATAAATCAAGCAGCTTTATCATGTTTAACATGCATTTTAATCATCAAATCTCTAAAAATACTTCTAAACCCTAAAATGACCAAAATTGCATAAATCATCATCATGGTTTGTTTTTAAACGTAAAGTTGCTGACTTTATGGTAGATCTAGCATCCCTAAGCACTATCTCAGAAGCATACAAGTTTTCATGAAGGTTTGAGTATACTTTATAAAGAAACACATAGAAAACACATAAATAAAGGTTTTTGGGACTCACGGTTCGATCTAGGATCGATAGATGAGATGAGGTGATGGTCTTGAGGCTGAGGTCTCGGTTTCTTGATGGTTTTCTCGGCTGACCAGTTTCCAGAGAATTGTGTGTGTGTGTTTGTGATGAAATGAGGCAAATGGAGAAACTAGGGTTTATCAAGATTATTTATATCAGGAGCCAGTTTCGCTGGCAGTTTCGCTGGCCAGGCGAAACTAGCTCTGGTCTCGTGTCATTGGATTATCTTAGCTGGCTACCGGGCGACACTATAGTTTCGCCCAGTAGTTTCGCTGGTGACCAAAAAGGGCAAGTTTTCACATAATCAAGTATTTACAATTTAATCATGCTATTCACAATAATAAGTCATGCATTTAAATTACATTGCACATAAAGACAATCAATGATGAACACATAACACATATGGACGGGTTCGGTGATCAACCAAAGGTCGTGGACGTATTCGGCCTAGTTATGCATTAGCTACTAAGTTAACACTTATAACGTAACTAACGGGTTTGTCTAACGGAAGTTAACCTTGAAATTCTCGGGTGTCACA
>JBCNJP010013825.1:0-11818 GCA_039602395.1 Deinandra increscens subsp. villosa
CGTTTTTTATCATTTTCTATTCGATTACAACCCTAGGAATGCCAAACCGGTATTGGAACCGTTCGCAAAGCCCTCTTTGTCTTGGTTTTCGAGCATCAAAAAGTATGCAAAAGTCAAAAATTTCAATTTTGCGGTTTTTCGGTCACTTCAAACGGCTGTAGCTCGCTTATCCTTACTCGAATCTTCAATACCGTTTAGACCAGCTGGAAAGAGCCGTGAAAAGCCGCTTCTTTTGAGCTATTGCTGATCTAATTTGGGCCAGAGGTTTCCGAGTAATCGTTAGTCAAATTTGACACATTTTTCGTCTCACGTGGGGGGGTACGTCATCATAATTTTTTTTAAAAGTGCATTTCGCATGCTCGTTTTTTATCATTTTCTATTCGATTACAACCCTAGGAATGCCAAACCGGTATTGGAACCGTTCGCAAAGCCCTCTTTGTCTTGGTTTTCGAGCATCAAAAAGTATGCAAAAGTCAAAAATTTCAATTTTGCGGTTTTTCGGTCACTTCAAACGGCTGTAGCTCGCTTATCCTTACTCGAATCTTCAAATCCGTTTAGACCACTGGAAAGAGCCGTGAAAAGCCGCTTCTTTTGAGCTATTGCTGATCTAATTTGGGCCAGAGGTTTCCGAGTAATCGTTAGTCAAATTTGACACATTTTTCGTCTCACGTGGGGGGGTACGTCATCATAATTTTTTTTAAAAGTGCATTTCGCATGCTCGTTTTTTATCATTTTCTATTCGATTACAACCCTAGGAATGCCAAACCGGTATTGGAACCGTTCGCAAAGCCCTCTTTGTCTTGGTTTTCGAGCATCAAAAAGTATGCAAAAGTCAAAAATTTCAATTTTGCGGTTTTTCGGTCACTTCAAACGGCTGTAGCTCGCTTATCCTTACTCGAATCTTCAAATCCGTTTAGACCACTGGAAAGAGCCGTGAAAAGCCGCTTCTTTTGAGCTATTGCTGATCTAATTTGGGCCAGAGGTTTCCGAGTAATCGTTAGTCAAATTTGACACATTTTTCGTCTCACGTGGGGGGGTACGTCATCATAATTTTTTTTAAAAGTGCATTTCGCATGCTCGTTTTTTATCATTTTCTATTCGATTACAACCCTAGGAATGCCAAACCGGTATTGGAACCGTTCGCAAAGCCCTCTTTGTCTTGGTTTTCGAGCATCAAAAAGTATGCAAAAGTCAAAAATTTCAATTTTGCGGTTTTTCGGTCACTTCAAACGGCTGTAGCTCGCTTATCCTTACTCGAATCTTCAAATCCGTTTAGACCAGCTGGAAAGACCGTGAAAAGCCGCTTCTTTTGAGCTATTGCTGATCTAATTTGGGCCAGGGGTTTCCGAGTAATCGTTAGTCAAATTTGACACATTTTTCGTCTCACGTGGGGGGGTACGTCATCATAATTTTTTTTAAAAGTGCATTTCGCATGCTCGTTTTTTATCATTTTCTATTCGATTACAACCCTAGGAATGCCAAACCGGTATTGGAACCGTTCGCAAAGCCCTCTTTGTCTTGGTTTTCGAGCATCAAAAAGTATGCAAAAGTCAAAAATTTCAATTTTGCGGTTTTTCGGTCACTTCAAACGGCTGTAGCTCGCTTATCCTTACTCGAATCTTCAATCCGTTTAGACCACTGGAAAGAGCCGTGAAAAGCCGCTTCTTTTGAGCTATTGCTGATCTAATTTGGGCCAGGGGTTTCCGAGTAATCGTTAGTCAAATTTGACACATTTTTCGTCTCACGTGGGGGGGTACGTCATCATAATTTTTTTTAAAAGTGCATTTCGCATGCTCGTTTTTTATCATTTTCTATTCGATTACAACCCTAGGAATGCCAAACCGGTATTGGAACCGTTCGCAAAGCCCTCTTTGTCTTGGTTTTCGAGCATCAAAAAGTATGCAAAAGTCAAAAATTTCAATTTTGCGGTTTTTCGGTCACTTCAAACGGCTGTAGCTCGCTTATCCTTACTCGAATCTTCAAATCCGTTTAGACCACTGGAAAGAGCCGTGAAAAGCCGCTTCTTTTGAGCTATTGCTGATCTAATTTGGGCCAGGGGTTTCCGAGTAATCGTTAGTCAAATTTGACACATTTTTCGTCTCACGTGGGGGGGTACGTCATCATAATTTTTTTTAAAAGTGCATTTCGCATGCTCGTTTTTTATCATTTTCTATTCGATTACAACCCTAGGAATGCCAAACCGGTATTGGAACCGTTCGCAAAGCCCTCTTTGTCTTGGTTTTCGAGCATCAAAAAGTATGCAAAAGTCAAAAATTTCAATTTTGCGGTTTTTCGGTCACTTCAAACGGCTGTAACTCGCTTATCCTTACTCGAATCTTCAATACCGTTTAGACCACTGGAAAGAGCCGTGAAAAGCCGCTTCTTTTGAGCTATTGCTGATCTAATTTGGGCCAGAGGTTTCCGAGTAATCGTTAGTCAAATTTGACACATTTTTCGTCTCACGTGGGGGGGTACGTCATCATAATTTTTTTTAAAAGTGCATTTCGCATGCTCGTTTTTTATCATTTTCTATTCGATTACAACCCTAGGAATGCCAAACCGGTATTGGAACCGTTCGCAAAGCCCTCTTTGTCTTGGTTTTCGAGCATCAAAAAGTATGCAAAAGTCAAAAATTTCAATTTTGCGGTTTTTCGGTCACTTCAAACGGCTGTAGCTCGCTTATCCTTACTCGAATCTTCAAAACCGTTTAGACCACTGGAAAGGCCGTGAAAAGCCGCTTCTTTTGAGCTATTGCTGATCTAATTTGGGCCAGGGGTTTCCGAGTAATCGTTAGTCAAATTTGACACATTTTTCGTCTCACGTGGGGGGGTACGTCATCATAATTTTTTTTAAAAGTGCATTTCGCATGCTCGTTTTTTATCATTTTCTATTCGATTACAACCCTAGGAATGCCAAACCGGTATTGGAACCGTTCGCAAAGCCCTCTTTGTCTTGGTTTTCGAGCATCAAAAAGTATGCAAAAGTCAAAAATTTCAATTTTGCGGTTTTTCGGTCACTTCAAACGGCTGTAGCTCGCTTATCCTTACTCGAATCTTCAAAACCGTTTAGACCACTGGAAAGGCCGTGAAAAGCCGCTTCTTTTGAGCTATTGCTGATCTAATTTGGGCCAGGGGTTTCCGAGTAATCGTTAGTCAAATTTGACACATTTTTCGTCTCACGTGGGGGGGTACGTCATCATAATTTTTTTTAAAAGTGCATTTCGCATGCTCGTTTTTTATCATTTTCTATTCGATTACAACCCTAGGAATGCCAAACCGGTATTGGAACCGTTCGCAAAGCCCTCTTTGTCTTGGTTTTCGAGCATCAAAAAGTATGCAAAAGTCAAAAATTTCAATTTTGCGGTTTTTCGGTCACTTCAAACGGCTGTAACTCGCTTATCCTTACTTGAATCTTCAAAACCGTTTAGACCACTGGAAAGGCCGTGAAAAGCCGCTTCTTTTGAGCTATTGCTGATCTAATTTGGGCCAGAGGTTTCCGAGTAATCGTTAGTCAAATTTGACACATTTTTCGTCTCACGTGGGGGGGTACGTCATCATAATTTTTTTTAAAAGTGCATTTCGCATGCTCGTTTTTTATCATTTTCTATTCGATTACAACCCTAGGAATGCCAAACCGGTATTGGAACCGTTCGCAAAGCCCTCTTTGTCTTGGTTTTCGAGCATCAAAAAGTATGCAAAAGTCAAAAATTTCAATTTTGCGGTTTTTCGGTCACTTCAAACGGCTGTAACTCGCTTATCCTTACTCGAATCTTCAAAACCGTTTAGACCACTGGAAAGGCCGTGAAAAGCCGCTTCTTTTGAGCTATTGCTGATCTAATTTGGGCCAGGGGTTTCCGAGTAATCGTTAGTCAAATTTGACACATTTTTCGTCTCACGTGGGGGGGTACGTCATCATAATTTTTTTTAAAAGTGCATTTCGCATGCTCGTTTTTTATCATTTTCTATTCGATTACAACCCTAGGAATGCCAAACCGGTATTGGAACCGTTCGCAAAGCCCTCTTTGTCTTGGTTTTCGAGCATCAAAAAGTATGCAAAAGTCAAAAATTTCAATTTTGCGGTTTTTCGGTCACTTCAAACGGCTGTAACTCGCTTATCCTTACTTGAATCTTCAAAACCGTTTAGACCACTGGAAAGGCCGTGAAAAGCCGCTTCTTTTGAGCTATTGCTGATCTAATTTGGTCCAGGGGTTTCCGAGTAATCGTTAGTCAAATTTGACACATTTTTCGTCTCACGTGGGGGGGTACGTCATCATAATTTTTTTTAAAAGTGCATTTCGCATGCTCGTTTTTTATCATTTTCTATTCGATTACAACCCTAGGAATGCCAAACCGGTATTGGAACCGTTCGCAAAGCCCTCTTTGTCTTAGTTTTCGAGCATCAAAAAGTATGCAAAAGTCAAAAATTTCAATTTTGCGGTTTTTCGGTCACTTCAAACGGCTGTAACTCGCTTATCCTTACTTGAATCTTCAAAACCGTTTAGACCACTGGAAAGGCCGTGAAAAGCCGCTTCTTTTGAGCTATTGCTGATCTAATTTGGTCCAGGGGTTTCCGAGTAATCGTTAGTCAAATTTGACACATTTTTCGTCTCACGTGGGGGGGTACGTCATCATAATTTTTTTTAAAAGTGCATTTCGCATGCTCGTTTTTTATCATTTTCTATTCGATTACAACCCTAGGAATGCCAAACCGGTATTGGAACCGTTCGCAAAGCCCTCTTTGTCTTGGTTTTCGAGCATCAAAAAGTATGCAAAAGTCAAAAATTTCAATTTTGCGGTTTTTCGGTCACTTCAAACGGCTGTAACTCGCTTATCCTTACTTGAATCTCAAAACCGTTTAGACCACTGGAAAGGCCGTGAAAAGCCGCTTCTTTTGAGCTATTGCTGATCTAATTTGGGCCAGGGGTTTCCGAGTAATCGTTAGTCAAATTTGACACATTTTTCGTCTCACGTGGGGGGGTACGTCATCATAATTTTTTTTAAAAGTGCATTTCGCATGCTCGTTTTTTATCATTTTCTATTCGATTACAACCCTAGGAATGCCAAACCGGTATTGGAACCGTTCGCAAAGCCCTCTTTGTCTTAGTTTTCGAGCATCAAAAAGTATGCAAAAGTCAAAAATTTCAATTTTGCGGTTTTTCGGTCACTTCAAACGGCTGTAACTCGCTTATCCTTACTCGAATCTTCAAAACCGTTTAGACCACTGGAAAGGCCGTGAAAAGCCGCTTCTTTTGAGCTATTGCTGATCTAATTTGGTCCAGGGGTTTCCGAGTAATCGTTAGTCAAAATTGACACATTTTTCGTCTCACGTGGGGGGGTACGTCATCATAATTTTTTTTAAAAGTGCATTTCGCATGCTCGTTTTTTATCATTTTCTATTCGATTACAACCCTAGGAATGCCAAACCGGTATTGGAACCGTTCGCAAAGCCCTCTTTGTCTTGGTTTTCGAGCATCAAAAAGTATGCAAAAGTCGAAAATTTCAATTTTGCGGTTTTTCGGTCACTTCAAACGGCTGTAACTCGCTTATCCTTACTTGAATCTTCAAAACCGTTTAGACCACTGGAAAGGCCGTGAAAAGCCGCTTCTTTTGAGCTATTGCTGATCTAATTTGGTCCAGGGGTTTCCGAGTAATCGTTAGTCAAATTTGACACATTTTTCGTCTCACGTGGGGGGGTACGTCATCATAATTTTTTTTAAAAGTGCATTTCGCATGCTCGTTTTTTATCATTTTCTATTCGATTACAACCCTAGGAATGCCAAACCGGTATTGGAACCGTTCGCAAAGCCCTCTTTGTCTTAGTTTTCGAGCATCAAAAAGTATGCAAAAGTCAAAAATTTCAATTTTGCGGTTTTTCGGTCACTTCAAACGGCTGTAACTCGCTTATCCTTACTTGAATCTTCAAAACCGTTTAGACCACTGGAAAGGCCGTGAAAAGCCGCTTCTTTTGAGCTATTGCTGATCTAATTTGGTCCAGGGGTTTCCGAGTAATCGTTAGTCAAATTTGACACATTTTTCGTCTCACGTGGGGGGGTACGTCATCATAATTTTTTTTAAAAGTGCATTTCGCATGCTCGTTTTTTATCATTTTCTATTCGATTACAACCCTAGGAATGCCAAACCGGTATTGGAACCGTTCGCAAAGCCCTCTTTGTCTTAGTTTTCGAGCATCAAAAAGTATGCAAAAGTCAAAAATTTCAATTTTGCGGTTTTTCGGTCACTTCAAACGGCTGTAACTTGCTTATCCTTACTTGAATCTTCAAAACCGTTTAGACCACTGGAAAGGCCGTGAAAATCCGCTTCTTTTGAGCTATTGCTGATCTAATTTGGTCCAGGGGTTTCCGAGTAATCGTTAGTCAAATTTGACACATTTTTCGTCTCACGTGGGGGGGTACGTCATCATAATTTTTTTTAAAAGTGCATTTCGCATGCTCGTTTTTTATCATTTTCTATTCGATTACAACCCTAGGAATGCCAAACCGGTATTGGAACCGTTCGCAAAGCCCTCTTTGTCTTAGTTTTCGAGCATCAAAAAGTATGCAAAAGTCAAAAATTTCAATTTTGCGGTTTTTCGGTCACTTCAAACGGCTGTAACTCGCTTATCCTTATTTGAATCTCAAAACCGTTTAGACCACTGGAAAGGCCGTGAAAAGCCGCTTCTTTTGAGCTATTGCTGATCTAATTTGGTCCAGGGGTTTCCGAGTAATCGTTAGTCAAATTTGACACATTTTTCGTCTCACGTGGGGGGGTACGTCATCATAATTTTTTTTAAAAGTGCATTTCGCATGCTCGTTTTTTATCATTTTCTATTCGATTACAACCCTAGGAATGCCAAACCGGTATTGGAACCGTTCGCAAAGCCCTCTTTGTCTTGGTTTTCGAGCATCAAAAAGTATGCAAAAGTCAAAAATTTCAATTTTGCGGTTTTTCGGTCACTTCAAACGGCTGTAACTCGCTTATCCTTATTTGAATCTTCAAAACCGTTTAGACCACTGGAAAGGCCGTGAAAAGCCGCTTCTTTTGAGCTATTGCTGATCTAATTTGGTCCAGGGGTTTCCGAGTAATCGTTAGTCAAATTTGACACATTTTTCGTCTCACGTGGGGGGGTACGTCATCATAATTTTTTTTAAAAGTGCATTTCGCATGCTCGTTTTTTATCATTTTCTATTCGATTACAACCCTAGGAATGCCAAACCGGTATTGGAACCGTTCGCAAAGCCCTCTTTGTCTTGGTTTTCGAGCATCAAAAAGTATGCAAAAGTCAAAAATTTCAATTTTGCGGTTTTTCGGTCACTTCAAACGGCTGTAACTCGCTTATCCTTACTT
This sequence comes from Deinandra increscens subsp. villosa, assembly GCA_039602395.1. Classification (NCBI taxonomy): domain Eukaryota; kingdom Viridiplantae; phylum Streptophyta; class Magnoliopsida; order Asterales; family Asteraceae; genus Deinandra; species Deinandra increscens. The sequence goes on from JBCNJP010013825.1 coordinate 7,344, forward strand.
GAATCTCAAAACCGTTTAGACCACTGGAAAGGCCGTGAAAAGCCGCTTCTTTTGAGCTATTGCTGATCTAATTTGGTCCAGGGGTTTCCGAGTAATCGTTAGTCAAATTTGACACATTTTTCGTCTCACGTGGGGGGGTACGTCATCATAATTTTTTTTAAAAGTGCATTTCGCATGCTCGTTTTTTATCATTTTCTATTCGATTACAACCCTAGGAATGCCAAACCGGTATTGGAACCGTTCGCAAAGCCCTCTTTGTCTTAGTTTTCGAGCATCAAAAAGTATGCAAAAGTCAAAAATTTCAATTTTGCGGTTTTTCGGTCAATTCAAACGGCTGTAACTCGCTTATCCTTACTTGAATCTTCAAAACCGTTTAGACCACTGGAAAGGCCGTGAAAAGCCGCTTCTTTTGAGCTATTGCTGATCTAATTTGGTCCAGGGGTTTCCGAGTAATCGTTAGTCAAATTTGACACATTTTTCGTCTCACGTGGGGGGGTACGTCATCATAATTTTTTTTAAAAGTGCATTTCGCATGCTCGTTTTTTATCATTTTCTATTCGATTACAACCCTAGGAATGCCAAACCGGTATTGGAACCGTTCGCAAAGCCCTCTTTGTCTTAGTTTTCGAGCATCAAAAAGTATGCAAAAGTCAAAAATTTCAATTTTGCGGTTTTTCGGTCACTTCAAACGGCTGTAACTCGCTTATCCTTACTCGAATCTTCAAAACCGTTTAGACCACTGGAAAGGCCGTGAAAAGCCGCTTCTTTTGAGCTATTGCTGATCTAATTTGGTCCAGGGGTTTCCGAGTAATCGTTAGTCAAATTTGACACATTTTTCGTCTCACGTGGGGGGGTACGTCATCATAATTTTTTTTAAAAGTGCATTTCGCATGCTCGTTTTTTATCATTTTCTATTCGATTACAACCCTAGGAATGCCAAACCGGTATTGGAACCGTTCGCAAAGCCCTCTTTGTCTTGGTTTTCGAGCATCAAAAAGTATGCAAAAGTCAAAAATTTCAATTTTGCGGTTTTTCGGTCACTTCAAACGGCTGTAACTCGCTTATCCTTACTCGAATCTTCAAAACCGTTTAGACCACTGGAAAGGCCGTGAAAAGCCGCTTCTTTTGAGCTATTGCTGATCTAATTTGGTCCAGGGGTTTCCGAGTAATCGTTAGTCAAATTTGACACATTTTTCGTCTCACGTGGGGGGGTACGTCATCATAATTTTTTTTAAAAGTGCATTTCGCATGCTCGTTTTTTATCATTTTCTATTCGATTACAACCCTAGGAATGCCAAACCGGTATTGGAACCGTTCGCAAAGCCCTCTTTGTCTTGGTTTTCGAGCATCAAAAAGTATGCAAAAGTCAAAAATTTCAATTTTGCGGTTTTTCGGTCAATTCAAACGGCTGTAACTTGCTTATCCTTACTCGAATCTTCAAAACCGTTTAGACCACTGGAAAGGCCGTGAAAAGCCGCTTCTTTTGAGCTATTGCTGATCTAATTTGGTCCAGGGGTTTCCGAGTAATCGTTAGTCAAATTTGACACATTTTTCGTCTCACGTGGGGGGGTACGTCATCATAATTTTTTTTAAAAGTGCATTTCGCATGCTCGTTTTTTATCATTTTCTATTCGATTACAACCCTAGGAATGCCAAACCGGTATTGGAACCGTTCGCAAAGCCCTCTTTGTCTTGGTTTTCGAGCATCAAAAAGTATGCAAAAGTCGAAAATTTCAATTTTGCGGTTTTTCGGTCAATTCAAACGGCTGTAACTCGCTTATCCTTATTTGAATCTTCAAAACCGTTTAGACCACTGGAAAGGCCGTGAAAAGTACGCTTCTTTTGAGCTATTGCTGATCTAATTTGGTCCAGGGGTTTCCGAGTAATCGTTAGTCAAATTTGACACATTTTTCGTCTCACGTGGGGGGGTACGTCATCATAATTTTTTTTAAAAGTGCATTTCGCATGCTCGTTTTTTATCATTTTCTATTCGATTACAACCCTAGGAATGCCAAACCGGTATTGGAACCGTTCGCAAAGCCCTCTTTGTCTTGGTTTTCGAGCATCAAAAAGTATGCAAAAGTCGAAAATTTCAATTTTGCGGTTTTTCGGTCACTTCAAACGGCTGTAACTCGCTTATCCTTACTCGAATCTTCAAAACCGTTTAGACCACTGGAAAGGCCGTGAAAAGCCGCTTCTTTTGAGCTATTGCTGATCTAATTTGGTCCAGGGGTTTCCGAGTAATCGTTAGTCAAATTTGACACATTTTTCGTCTCACGTGGGGGGGTACGTCATCATAATTTTTTTTAAAAGTGCATTTCGCATGCTCGTTTTTTATCATTTTCTATTCGATTACAACCCTAGGAATGCCAAACCGGTATTGGAACCGTTCGCAAAGCCCTCTTTGTCTTGGTTTTCGAGCATCAAAAAGTATGCAAAAGTCGAAAATTTCAATTTTGCGGTTTTTCGGTCAATTCAAACGGCTGTAACTCGCTTATCCTTATTTGAATCTTAAAACCGTTTAGACCACTGGAAAGGCCGTGAAAATACGCTTCTTTTGAGCTATTGCTGATCTAATTTGGTCCAGGGGTTTCCGAGTAATCGTTAGTCAAATTTGACACATTTTTCGTCTCACGTGGGGGGGTACGTCATCATAATTTTTTTTAAAAGTGCATTTCGCATGCTCGTTTTTTATCATTTTCTATTCGATTACAACCCTAGGAATGCCAAACCGGTATTGGAACCGTTCGCAAAGCCCTCTTTGTCTTGGTTTTCGAGCATCAAAAAGTATGCAAAAGTCGAAAATTTCAATTTTGCGGTTTTTCGGTCAATTCAAACGGCTGTAACTCGCTTATCCTTACTTGAATCTTCAAAACCGTTTAGACCACTGGAAAGGCCGTGAAAATACGCTTCTTTTGAGCTATTGCTGATCTAATTTGGTCCAGGGGTTTCCGAGTAATCGTTAGTCAAATTTGACACATTTTTCGTCTCACGTGGGGGGGTACGTCATCATAATTTTTTTAAAAAGTGCATTTCGCATGCTCGTTTTTTATCATTTTCTATTCGATTACAACCCTAGGAATGCCAAACCGGTATTGGAACCGTTCGCAAAGCCCTCTTTGTCTTGGTTTTCGAGCATCAAAAAGTATGCAAAAGTCGAAAATTTCAATTTTGCGGTTTTTCGGTCACTTCAAACGGCTGTAACTCGCTTATCCTTACTCGAATCTTCAAAACCGTTTAGACCACTGGAAAGGCCGTGAAAAGCCGCTTCTTTTGAGCTATTGCTGATCTAATTTGGTCCAGGGGTTTCCGAGTAATCGTTAGTCAAATTTGACACATTTTTCGTCTCACGTGGGGGGGTACGTCATCATAATTTTTTTTAAAAGTGCATTTCGCATGCTCGTTTTTTATCATTTTCTATTCGATTACAACCCTAGGAATGCCAAACCGGTATTGGAACCGTTCGCAAAGCCCTCTTTGTCTTGGTTTTCGAGCATCAAAAAGTATGCAAAAGTCGAAAATTTCAATTTTGCGGTTTTTCGGTCACTTCAAACGGCTGTAACTCGCTTATCCTTACTCGAATCTTCAAAACCGTTTAGACCACTGGAAAGGCCGTGAAAAGCCGCTTCTTTTGAGCTATTGCTGATCTAATTTGGTCCAGGGGTTTCCGAGTAATCGTTAGTCAAATTTGACACATTTTTCGTCTCACGTGGGGGGGTACGTCATCATAATTTTTTTTAAAAGTGCATTTCGCATGCTCGTTTTTTATCATTTTCTATTCGATTACAACCCTAGGAATGCCAAACCGGTATTGGAACCGTTCGCAAAGCCCTCTTTGTCTTGGTTTTCGAGCATCAAAAAGTATGCAAAAGTCGAAAATTTCAATTTTGCGGTTTTTCGGTCAATTCAAACGGCTGTAACTCGCTTATCCTTACTCGAATCTTCAAAACCGTTTAGACCACTGGAAAGGCCGTGAAAATGCCGCTTCTTTTGAGCTATTGCTGATCTAATTTGGTCCAGGGGTTTCCGAGTAATCGTTAGTCAAATTTGACACATTTTTCGTCTCACGTGGGGGGGTACGTCATCATAATTTTTTTTAAAAGTGCATTTCGCATGCTCGTTTTTTATCATTTTCTATTCGATTACAACCCTAGGAATACCAAACCGGTATTGGAACCGTTCGCAAAGCCCTCTTTGTCTTGGTTTTCGAGCATCAAAAAGTATGCAAAAGTCAAAAATTTCAATTTTGCGGTTTTTCGGTCAATTCAAACGGCTGTAACTTGCTTATCCTTACTTGAATCTCAAAACCGTTTAGACCACTGGAAAGGCCGTGAAAATACGCTTCTTTTGAGCTATTGCTGATCTAATTTGGTCCAGGGGTTTCCGAGTAATCGTTAGTCAAATTTGACACATTTTTCGTCTCACGTGGGGGGGTACGTCATCATAATTTTTTTTAAAAGTGCATTTCGCATGCT
>JBCNJP010013826.1:0-11818 GCA_039602395.1 Deinandra increscens subsp. villosa
AACGGATAACCGGAAAACAGAAATGTTACAAGAGCTCCTATCGAAAGCGCATTTATTTGTGTTGCTAAATACGCCTGAAATTGAGCATTATATCGAGTAAGTAATTTAGATTATTAACCTTTTTTTGTCTGTTTAATTAATTATAAACTTTTATAGATAACTTCAATTCATGTAATTGCAGAGAACACATGAAATTTTTGGAAAAGGAACATCCTGGTAGTAGACTAAATGACCTGACTAAGAAGCAGAGCACAACATTTGGTAAATGGTTACGCAACAAGGTCAGCTAAATTTGCTTATTGCTTTAATTCCGGATGAACTGTAACTTTCCTGAACAACTGACCTGAGTTGTCCGGAACAACTCTATTTTCTATCCGGATGAACTATAACCTTCCTGGTGAACTGAAACTATTTTCTTATAGTTTTAATTCCGGATGAACTGTAACTTTCCGGAACAACTGACCTGAGTTGTCCGGAATAACTCTATTTTCTATCCGGATGAACTATAACCTTCCTGGTGAACTGAAACTATTTTTCTTATAGTTTTAATTCCGGATGAACTGTAACTTTCCGGAACAACTGACCTGAGTTGTCCGGAATAACTCTATTTTCTATCCGGATGAACTATAACCTTCCTGGTGAACTGAAACTATTTTTCTTATAGTTTTAATTCCGGATGAACTGTAACTTTCCGGAACAACTGACCTGAGTTGTCCGGAACAACTTTATTTTATTTTTGGAAGAGCTATAATCTTCCTATTCCTAATGAACTCTCCTGATGAACCTACTATGAATTTCAGGTTGAAAAGGAGATGGCGGAGTCCCCAGAAACTATATCAGAGACCGTTAGGTGGATTTCACATGGTCCGCACAGAAGCGTGAGGAAATATGAAGTATATGACATCAATGGCTATTCATTTCGTACAAAATCTCGAGACGGTAGGGTTTACCAGAACAGCGGGGTTGGTGTAGAGGTAAATGACATGCACATCTCTAACGAGGTCTTAACCTATGGAAAAAAACCTTACTATGGGGTTTTAAAAGAGATATGGCTACTAGATTACCATATTAAAACCATCCCTCTATTTATGTGCGACTGGGTTGAGAATACACAGGGGGTCAAAAAAGATAGTCTTGGTTACACTTTGGTCAACCTTAAAAGACTAGGTCACAAGGAGGACCCGTTCATTTTCGCGTCACAAGCACAACAGTTGTTTTACGTCAAAGACCAGCTGGATAAAAAACTGCATATTGTCTTTATGACACCTCCCAGAAATTACAGAGATTATTATGAAGACGATGCCAATGAAGAATTTAGTACGGTAGTTTTTCCTCACAACGATAATGTATTGCCACCCATAGATACACGTCACAATGTTTACCATAGAGCTGACTGTACTGGAATGATATTACGAAAAACCACCGATTAATTGATCATCATTGTAATGTTTTTGAATCTTAGCAAACTACAGTATCAACAATATTTGTTTTTTTTTCTTTATGTATTCTGGAATATATATTATGGATCTTAATTTTGAGTCAAGTGTTTCCTTTTTTTGATTGTGCCTGCAGGTCTCCTCTCTTTGACCAAACCAGAGTCAATAAAAGTCAAAAATAAACAAACAAAATCAACTGCTGCTTTAACAAACACAATTACATACATAATCCAAAGGTTATGATTCCATTAATACATTGATCTATAAAATTACAACTGAAAAACTACTAACTTAAAAGGGAGAAGAAGCGGCTGAAGAAAAATCCCTCTTTGCTTTCTCACATGCACTTGCTTCTGATCAACTGAAAATGGTGAAGACGTGGGTGAAGATAAACCGGGTTCATGGGGCCAGAAGGGAGAGAAGCACCTGAAGAATACAAGTCCTGCAAACCTCAACATGTGCCCTTACTGCTGACTGTTATAAAATTACACAATAACTTAAAATCTGCTCTCAGTAAAGCATTTGTATGAACCATTAGAGACTCCTCGTCTCCATGGTTTCCACAATAACTTAAAATCTGCTCGCAGGAGATACAGAGTGCAATCTTTCCCTGCACAAGAAAAAATTACCAAATCTGAGACGAAAATTTCAATCGAATTTCAGTGGTGAAGATGATAACTTACCGTTTTCCACATACGGATGACGCCAATTCCACATTTTTTGCCGTCGATGATGGACGAAAAACAGAGAGAGAAAGACTGGGAGAAAAGGGTCATGGTGGAGATGATGATGAAAACTGATACAGAGATAGTATATATCGATACTCGAGGGGCGTGGTAGATGGAGATTTGAAAGATAAAGTAAATGAAAAAGTAAATGAAATAGTAATGATTACAAGCGCCGTCGACTGTTGGTATTCTTTTAGCCACCTAAAATTAATATACCGTGACCATTTGTCATAATTTGTCACGCAACCAATGTTTAATATGAGTGGCCATATCACAAGATAATCAAACATGATAAACATATATAACCATCATATATTCAATTATAACTACTAATATCATAACTAAAAATAAACATATAAAACATTGTTCTTAATTTGTTCATAATTAAACTAAACCCTAATTAATAATCCGGATCACTGCAATCTTCGGATATGTATCCTGAACTTGCATCGTCATCATCATGATCATCATCATCATCATCTTCTTCATCTTCTTCATCTTCTTCATCTGCTTCATCTGCTTCTTCATCTTCTTCATCATGTTCTTCATCTTCATCTTCTTCTTCGGGTTCATTGAATTTTGTATCAAGGACATGAAATAATTTCGCTGTCTCAACATGGTAGGCAAAACAATCAGGAATCTTCTTTTGCGCATGGAGTTGCTTCAGGATGTTCTCATCGTTGTGTTTAATCACAGATTTGTGGGACTTGAAGGATCTTCTTCTCCTGTTACTGTAAACCAAAAAAATACGGTTATGCTTCACATACCAGTAATTAAGGGAGCGTTGATTATCGGCCATTTGATACCAGAATTGGTGTAAACGAATTGGTGTAGAGAATTTGAGATCAAGAAAGGGATGGCGGTAAAAAGGAAAATAACAATGATGATGATATATAGGGTAGCAGATTTTAACCCGCTCGAATGGTACAATTGAAAAAAGCGCGTTGTTTTAGAGGGAAACAAATCTTCTCTTTTTCGCCACGCGTTTAATATTTTACCGTGACCATAAAATAAATTTTTGTCACTCACAACCTACCATTTAGTCACGGTTAATATATGTGGCCATAGGTAATAGATTTTTGTCACTCACAACCTACCGTGACCATTAGTCATCTAATATTTAGTCACACAACCTAATAACAGTGGCCATATGTACTAGCTTTTAGCCACATAACTAAGTAAAAAGCGTGGCCATTGTTCACATTTAGCCACGCATAAATAGTTTTGTTTTCTTTTAATTTACTAAGTAATAAAATCTACTCTTCCGTCACACAACATTATTTAAGCGTGGCCATACATTCCTTTTTGGTCACACAAATAAAAAATCATAAAAATTCCGTGGCCGTTTGGTGCATTTCGCCACTCTTTTTTAAGTGTGACAAATAAGTGCCACATGTTTTTGTAAAACAGTGGCTAAAGCCACTGCACCTGATTGTTGTTGTCACATAAACAAAAAAATACGTGGCTAAAAGGGTCCAAAGGCTATATATTTGGCCACGGGTACAAAATATGTGTGGCTAAAACGAGAATTTCTTACCTTTGGCCACGCTTTTTTCAAAACAGTGGCTATGCGTTATCAAAAACACCGTGGCCAAAGCCACTTTTTGACGTAGTGAGGAACACCAAGAATTTTACTAGGGAAAAACCCTTAGCCCTTAGATGTCTCTAAGGCGCCGCCGACATAAAAACCCCGGGTAGCGATAACACACGCTACCAATTTATTGATCACGTAAATGTCTGAGTACAATGAGTTTGCAGAGAAATGAGTACGAGAATACAATCGGTAAAGCTCGAGTGAGCTGAAAAATAAGTCTAAAGGTCCTATTTATACTCCTAGGTCTTCAACAACTTGTCCGATATTCCAGGGATCTTCTCCTTAACGTCTTTTTCAGTTAGTTGGCCGAGTTTCCAGCTAACAACCTTTGACCACGTGCGAAATAAGTCTTCAGCTTCTCCTATTCGACCGTTGGTGGACTCCGTCAACCTGTTCTTGATCAGATATAGGCACAAAACGCGTTAATAACAATGTCCTAGCATGCAGGGTCATTTCCACATGCTGGGTCATTCGTAAAATAAGGGTGACCCTGGATTAGACTCATCCTGGGTCATAATAATGTATAACCAAAATAAATAAAGTAAATATGGACTTCCCTGGAATATAGTGACATCCTGGGACATTGCCTTACCCCTGATACATTCAGGGTCATTTGAACTTTACCTGTTAAATTCTGGGTCATACGATTCCTGGGTCAATCCTGCCTTAAGCCTATACCTGAACCCTGGATTACTAGCCGAAAATTAAGGGTATAACAATTGCCCCCAAATTTTCGCAAGTTGTAGATAAGTTTTACAGCTGTGAAAATTTCAAATTCGAGGTCTAATCCACGCCTATTTCAATCGTGTCCGTCAATTTAGCATCCATGATGCCACGTCGTGGGCAACTTACCATCACCTCTGCAACTTCTATATCTCTTTAAATGCGGCATTGACCTTTCTCTTCCTTCACATTAGCTTTTCCGAGAGCAAGGGTTTACTTCAGCACCTCTGGCTATCGATCTTTTACGCTCAGGTAACCTTTCCCTCGATTTCTTTTCTTTTCCTCTTTTGCTACCATGACTCGTAAGAAGATTCAGTCGGAGACAACGGGTAAAAAGACCGGGATCGAGGATTTCCTCGATCAAAATTACCTCCAGAGCCGGGCACTCGAGACCTGCACCTTCTCCGACGACAACATTGCTGCATTGTTGTCGTCGGGTCTCTTTCCTAAATCCGCCGAGATTAGACCCTTCGACAGGAGGATTCAATTGGATTTTTGCTCTGAAACCTGGGTTTGCTTTCCCTTCACCCCTTTTTCAATGGGTTTGTCTTTCCCCTTTACCGGTCTTCTGGCCGAGTTCTTTGAAGCCACCGTCCTGGCCTATGCCCAAACTCTCCCTATCATATGGCGAATCCTGGGCACCCTTGACCGTCTCAACAGGGAGTTCGATTCCCTGGTTGGGTTATCTGAATTAGCCCTGGGCTACGAGCTCAAGTCCCATGGCAACAATCGATTCTTGTTCAAGGCTTTGAACAAGGAAGTTCAAATGGTTCCTCGGGCTTCATTTCACCGGGAATGGAAGGGAAAATTTTTCTTTGTCAAGAGATCGACCATTCCAGGAGGGACGGGTCTTCCAATTAGGTGGAAAGTAGATGGTAGGTTCTCACCTGCATTAGGGATTAGGACTTTAATTTTTTATTATATGTTATACAAATACTGACCTTGGATTTTTCTGTTTTTCAGTGCCCAGCTTGAGTTCCATTGGTCCCGCAAATCCAGGGGCATTTGAGAGATTTGAGACGTTTCTGACCATCACCGAAGAAGACCGAGAATTCAAGGCCGATCCCCACCAAGCTGTTTCCTACTCTTCTCACAGCATGTCTAGTTGTAAGTTTCCTCGTACCTTGCCTTTTGAACCCTGAATTTCGTTGATTTTTCTTTCTTTTCTCCTTCAGCTGCCGCTACCCCCATCAATCTTGAGAACGTTGACCTTGATGCCTTCCTGCTGGATGGACCTGAACAGGATATCCAAGTCCTGACCTCTGTGGAAGCTGAACCCATGTCTGCCCCCAAGGCTCCTTCTTCAAGGGCCTCTGGCACCAAACGCAAAACCAGGGCCAATACTGCCGCTGCTCCTCCCCTGCAACCCCTGGAGAACATGGATGCCGCTGAGCTGCTCACACATGCTGAAGCCTCTTCTCGCCAAGTAAGATAATCCTGGGTACCCCTGAATTTTCTATACAGTTAAACAATTCAAGGTACAAATATTTAATTAAATTACCCTTTCTTGCAGATTGCTGGGCGATTCTTTGAGCTGGTCCGGGCTGCTGATAAGCGTACCCATGATGCTGAGTCCTCGGCCAAAAGGGAGGTCGCCGCCCTGAACAAGGAGCTGAACATGGCCAGGATGATTGCCAACAAGAACCTGGGGCTGGTGCAGGACCTGGAAAAGAAGGTTGTGGATGCGCGGGCTGATCACGAGGCTGCTCTGGCTGCAAAGGGTGATGAGGGCAGGTTGATAGCCCGCATCTCACTCCTCCAGTGCAGGTTGAAGATGGCGAAGGAAGCCAGGGACTTGGGGTTCCAGCACCCCAATGGGATATGACCGGATGGGCAACCAAACTACGCGAGCTTGGCGCAACCATCCCTGCTGGGTGTGACCCTGAAGCTAACCCTGGAACCAGCAAGGGCACCCCATCCAAGGGCTCTGCCGACCATGCCATGGACATCGATCAGCCCAAGGAGGGGGATGTGCCAACCCAGGAGCCCCAGGCAGCAGAGGAGGTGCCGGTGAAGGAAGCTAAGGAGACGACCCAGGATGAAGTCTGAAGGTTAGGGGGTCGTCTTCTTGTTTTTTGTGGTTTTTGTTTAAGAACAATTTTCATTTTCTTGTTTGTGATGTGATGCCGGTTGATGTCTCCCGATTTTTTGTTTAAGACAATATGCCCCACCCCTGGATTATGAATCCAGGGTTTTTGACATGTCCCCATCCTGGGGTGGCCGGAGCTTTTCCGGACCCAGGATGGGCCTTTTAATATAACTGTCTTTAGTTACATGCTTGTGTTTGAAATAGTTGAAATATATTTGCAGATGTAAGAAATCATTCTAGCGGTTTACCTTAGTAATCCTGGGTTGCCCCCAGGATTTTAGGAATCCTCGCAGCTTTGGTAATCTTGTGAATGTCCCCCTGTCATATGAACATAAAGATTAGAATTAACTAGCCAAGTAGTTAATTTGCTTAGGTTTTAACCGTCATGACCCTGGAATAATAATCTTGGGCCACTAAGCAGTCTCTTGAGTTATTTCTTGGGTCATGCACGGTGCCGTACTGGTGAACTAGGGATTTCCTCTTAGTCGTACTGACTGGCTAGGGCATGTCCTCGGAGTCTTAAGTTGGTACGTTAGCACCAATCCATCTCGAAAACGCGTTAATCGTTTTAAACCTTAGGAGATCCGCATATGTCCCTGGATTGGGAGGTTGCCACCAATGCTGTTAACACGGATGATCCCACAATCCCAGGATTTCATACTTGGCTCACGTGCGTCTCGGGCGAGGCAAAAATTGCCACATGCGTCCCGGGCGAGGCGTGGTAGCCCATATTCGATTGGAGGATGCTCAATCCTCAAACCTTAGGAATGGGTTTAGGCCTTACCCATACAGAAGTGAGATGGCCAATCTCAAACTTAGGAGATATACGCTGATTATTGTCGAGTTGGGGTATCTCGAGTGGGCTTTGTTCCATGTGTCTTGAATTTTTGAATATCCTGCATGTTGGGTACCCTGAATCCTGGGATACCCTGGATTCCTGGCGAAACATAGATCTTAGCGAATTCAAGAAGTTGAATAACAATTTCAAAATAAAATGTAATACGTAACTATTGTTAATAAATGAATAATGAAGGTAAAACATATAAAGGAATAAACGAAATAAATTAAGTGAGAGGAACTGACCTGAATTTCCAGCATTAATTTAAAATCAAACACATACCTGGGTAGCTGAATCCTGGGACAGGAAGCCTTACATGAAATACGCCTTCAAGTGTATCGCATTCCAAGGTCGTGGTAGTAGTTCTCCTTCCATATTAGCTAGCCAATATGCCCCCTTACCAGCCTCAGAGTCAATCAAGTAGGGACCTTCCTATTTAGGAGCCAACTTTCCATCCCCTGGATTTGTTGTGTTCTGAAATGCCTTTCTAAGGACTAGATCTCCCACCTTAAATCTTCTGATCCTAACATGCTTATTGTAGGTCTTGGAAATTCTTTGTTGATAAGCTGCCATCCTCCAGGCTGCTTGATCTCTTAGTTCATCCAGGGTATCTAAGTCTTCAACCAGGGACTGATCATTCGAATCCTGGGTCTGAGAACTGACCCTGAATGTTGGGACCACCATTTCGGTTGGGATAACTGCTTCAGTACCAAAGACCAAGGAAAATGGGGTTTGGCCTGTGGCGTTCTTGGATGTGGTCCTATCTGCCCATAGTGCCAAGGGTAATTCTTCTGCCCATCTTCCCTTCTTCTCTTTCAACCTCTTCTTCAAGTTGTTTATTATAATCTTGTTGCTTGATTGAGCCTGGCCATTGGCTTGAGGATGCACTGGTGTCGATGTTATCATCTTTATGCCCCAGGATTCACAAAATCCTGTGGTTCTACTCCCAATAAATTGGGACCCATTATCACAGACAATCTCAGATGTTACTCCAAATCTTGTTAGGATGTTTCTCTTAATAAAGGATATAACTTCTTTTTCCCTGACTTGGACGTATGCCTCAGCTTCAATCTATTTTGAGAAATAATCTGTCATGGCTAGCATGAATACCTTTCCTCCAGGGGCCTTAGGTAATTTCCCAACAATGTCCATTCCCCATTTCATGAAGGGCTAGGATGCCGGAATGGGATACAATGGTTCTGCAGGCTGGTGAGGGACATTGGCATGTCTTTGACAGGCGTCACATTTCTGGGAGAAATCCTGGGAATCTTTCCTGATGGTAGGCCAATAGTACCCTGTTCTAAGGATCTTGGACATTAAGGACCTGCCCCCTGTGTGGTTTCCACAATCACCCTCGTGGATATCCTTGAGCACTTCTTGGGCCTCATCTTTCTCCAAGCACCTTATTCTGAATAATCACATACCTGGCTACTCTTATTCTGAATGCACGGGCATCCTTTTCGTTCCCTGGAATAGTACCATCCTGCAAATATCGAATAACTGGTTGATGTGTTGTTTAGTGTATATGAAAAATGGGGTCCTACACTATCAAATTTTAAATTTATAGAACTGGTTATTCACCAGGGGACTATACCAACACACTAAGGCAAGTATACCTGTCGTGCGTAGCACAGTATTGGTAAACACCGGGTTGTCGAACCTCAGGGACACGAACTTGTTGAAAACAGTCGATTTATAATTCAGCCGGTTTTTGGTTTTATTTTGAAAATTGATTTTAATTTAGAAAACTAATTGAAAGCAATAAGTTGTTGTTTGAAAAGCAGATATTTGGAAAGGATCACTTAGGCATGGCTCCTCCAACTTAGGTTTGACAAATGTACCGGTAATGCGTTCTAACTTATCTCTGAGGTGAACTGGCGTCCTAAGACAAGGCTTACCTAGTTCCTATGGATAGGTTCACAATTTAGGGTTATAGACACGCCCTAGACGGTTACTACTGTTCCATGGTTAAGTACTGATAAGGTTGCGGTTTATGAAGTGCCCTAGGCTGGGTCCCGCGTTATCGGTGGCTCAACTCACAACTGGTCGAAGGGTTAGGATAGGTATGGCCCTAACGGTCCTATAATTGTGAAGCGGTTACAATTGGGTTGATAGGTTGACCTGGTAGGCCCTAGACACGACTAAGCAGGAATAGACCCGAGTTATCGGTGAATGCTTGACTACTTGACAATGGCAAGGGTATCTACTAGCTAAGGGTAAGGTGATTTCTCACTCAAACTTTATGGTGGACTCCTAATCGAATTCTAGGGTTTCCCTGATGATCGTGACTATTTCTAGTTCACGCGTACGCCGCAGGTTCTGTTGTTCGGCTATACAATAGTTCCCTAACGATAGAAGGCTTTGCAAGCTAGGGTTAGGGTTCCACAAGACCAGAGATTGACTAGATACAATAAGGAATTCAATTCATCAACCAAATCAAAGCAATCATAACTTTTACTTCATAAATGCAAATGTAAGCAAAACCGATACAAAATTAAAGTCAAACCATGGTTGGATTCGCCTCGCCTAAGCGATACGATGAGTTTAGCCAACCATGTTAATGTTTAAACATAAACAAATCTGATTAAAATAGGAATTCATGGCTAAATGTAAATACAATACCAAATAGAAGCTCGAAATGATGAAAAACGCTACTTTACGACTCGTTGAAGGCTCAAAATCTTCAAATCTTCGAAGGACTTCAATGAGGGCTTCCCTTGGCTTTTTCTCTGCTCTCCAAGATGTCCTGAATGGTGGAAATGAGCCCTCTATTTATAGGGGCCGAAATCACGAAACTTCCAAAAATGGGTTTTTGGTCTGTCACGGCCTGCTATCCAGGGACAGGGTGCTTCACGGCCTGGACAGGGTCTTCACGGCCTGGCTATCCAGGGACAGGGTGCTTCACGGCCTGGACAGGTTCTTCACGGCCGTGAAGGCTCTTCACAGCTTGCAGGTCAAGCCGTGACACAGTTTTCACCGGTGACTGGTTTGCGGCTCAGTGTCCCAGCTTGGTCAGGATCTTCACAGCTTGGTCTAGGCCGTGACAGGGTGTCTCACGGCCTGCAAGCCGTGAAGTTTTTCTGCACTTTTTGATTTTGACTTCTGCGTTTGACCGGTTGACCCGAACTTTGACTTTTCTTCATTTTCACCTCGTTTTCCGTGCCAAACTTGTTTTAACCTGAAAACTCACAATAATCATCAGAAACAATTATAATTTAATATTTCCAAGGTTATTTTGACGTTTCCAGCCCGAAATCGACTATATTTTCATATCCAAAACCACACACATCAAACATCCCCATACTTGAACATTGCTTGTCCCCAAGCAATTATTTTTAATCTCGACACTACTACAACTCTATCTTAACCACATAGACATCTAGGTGTACATATTCGGTCTGCAAGATTTACAATCAATACTAGGGTTTGCAACCTCATAGGTTTTAATGAATTTGAAAACTCACAAAATCTCTCAACCAAATAATGCGAACCATTTTTCTATCATTTTTTTTTCACTCAACTCACCAAATCACTCGACCTATGGGTGTAATATTTGAAGTGAACGCTCAGGTCAAGAATATCTAAGTGTTTCTTGGGTTTATATATACGATCGTGCCGTCGAGTTTGTTATGGGATCCGACCAAAAAATGGAGGGGGATACTCAAACGTTTGCTCACATATACGGGTGTGTGAGCTACCACCCTAAACGTATATCTTGGCGTATACGTACAGCCGTTTCACAATTTCATTGTGATTTATTTATTTCTATTTTTTTTCTTTAGCTTGATTTAGGGTTTACAACCTTTCAATGCAAGACTAAATTTTTTTTTTTGTTTTTTTTTTGTTTTATATATACTGGAGTTATGCAGAAAGTCCAGTATCTTCGGGCAATTGACGACCCGGAGGAGATCCATAACGACTCAAGGCGATTAATTTGACACGGTCTCAACATAAACCTAGAACATGTTTTAGACATACGACATCCCTCATAACTATGATTTTTTTCATTTTTCACCTAAATATATATATATATATATATTTTTCTTGTAGGCTTAACCTCAAAAGGGAAATCCGGTGAGTGGGTTTTTCCTGGTTCACAAAACTTAATCGAAAGACTTTGATCATGCGATTTTTATAAAAATAAACCTTTAAGGAAAACCGTTCTTGCGACTTGCAGACACGATAAGGCACAAATAAATTATATATCTATGATTTACGTTAAAAGCGGTATACTTTCGTGTCATGTGAGATTGGGAAAATTTTCAAAATTTTGGGGGATTTTCAGACTTTTGATGTGGTGAGGGAGTTATATTCAATTTGCTTAGCCAACCCTTGCCATCCCTATACTTAGAAGATTGCATTGTCCCCAATGCAGAAAAATAAAATCAAGCAAAAAGGGTTGGATAAAGT
>JBCNJP010013827.1:0-11817 GCA_039602395.1 Deinandra increscens subsp. villosa
CCTTAACGGTATAAACTCCGTTAGTGGTTATTTGGGGGTGTGACACGTGAGAACCCAAAGTAAACCGTTTTAATATGGCTAGTGTAGGTTAAAGTCTAAACCACATGATATCACATGATTTCTAAGGATTGCCTTATAACTGAAAAAGTCCTCAACTAAATTGTACCATTAATTGTAAAGCGAGGGGATGTTGGGTAGATCTATTGGAGTTTGACAAACTCCGCCTCGTGACACTGGAGGTGCACGGAGGTACAATATCAGCCTATCTGACCGTGGTCCCGAGAGGACACGGGGGAGGCAAAGCCGCGATGACGTAGGTCCGCAAAACAAAATAGATGATGGCGCTGCCACTACGAAACTATCAGTCAGCTTTGGTACAAACTTCCTTAGTGCATGGAACAACGGATTAGCTACCCGCGATATCGGTTGAGCACTTTAACTATACAAAACTAGTACATACCCGATAACGTATGTTACGGACATTACTTTTACTAAACCACAACACTATGATTATGGATATCATTAAGCATTGCTTTTCACAAATAAATATTTTATAAGTATATGTTGACACGATTATGATTATGAGACCGGGCCACTGCATGACAAGCCCACCGTGAACTCACCAACCGTTAGGTTGACACTTGCGTGGTTTAAACTTTTGCAGATCGCTGAGGAGTATCCGGAGCGGGTTGGCATGGCACGTGAAGACAATTTTAATTCTGTTTAAACTTAATTGGGAATTTAAAACAATGATTTTGTAAAGCACGTGGTTAGTGCTAAGATGTTATTTTTCTGCTGCGTATCTTGAGACTCTAATTTAAGATTTATATATGGACTAACTCTGATTCGTTTAGTATTTGTAACTAATGGTTGTGGTCCTGGTTTGCTCGCACCCCTTAACGGTATAAAATCCGTTAGTGGTTATTTGGGGGTGTGACAAGATTCCTGCCACTTCATGCCACTGAGAGAGCCCTAATCCTTGAAGCAAATTCCAGCGAGCACAGCTACTCCGCCGATCATACTCCCGCCATGTCTGGTAAGTTTTCTATAGGATCCTAAATTGTATGTTTATTCGAGCATCCTGGATGTTGATAATCTGTTTTTCTTTGCAGCCCCCAAGTCCAGCTCTTCATTCTCCCTAAAGGATCTTGATAACCTTCTCAAAATCAAGAAGGAACAGTTGGAGCAGCCTGCCACCTCCAAGCCGCATGTCAGCCGGCTGAAGGCCTCGGCCTCCAAGAAGTGGAAGACCACTAAGGCTACCGTGTACCTGGAGACTTTTGAGGATTTTGCTCCCTCTGAGGTCAGTAGCAAGATTCTCTCGATGCAGGTCATGGTCAACCTGGTAAGAAGCTCAAATAATACATATGTTAGTTTCATACCTGTTGCGACTGCTGACTAGGATTCATGTTTGGGTAGGGCATTGAGAAGCTGAGCACCCAAGCCATAGACATGGAGAAAAAACTGGCCGAGGCTAATGAGAAGATCCAGGCCCAAGCCGACATTGCTAAGGGTAAGACCCTGTTCTATGAGCATAAGCTCACTGAACAGTGTCTGAGCTTTGAAGCCAAGATGGCCACCGATGCTGAAATCGGCCAACTCTCAGCTGCCCGGAGCGTCATGGAGTGTAAGATCCGAATGGCGGGTGAGGCTGAAGCGGCTGGTTTCAAAGTTCCTGGCTGGGATGTTGCGGGCTGGAAGCTGGTTCTGGAGTCATTGGGAGGAGGCGATGGTGACGTGGCTGGAACAGGGAAGGATGGGAATGAAGGTGGCTCCTCGAAGACGGTTTCAGATTCTCCGGTGGCAATGACCAGGGCTTATGTGTTGGAGTTGGGAGAGGGCAAGAAGCTGGAGGAGGTGGAGAAGTTGGTGGAAGAAGGGAAGGCAGTGGGCAATGAAGATAATGCAATGGTCTGAGCCCACTTTTTATGTTTTTATGTTTGGTGGTTTTTGGTAAAACAATTTGTGGTTCCTGCAATAGACAAGTAACAAACAACAACGAACGATGGTAGGGATCCTGGTGGAAGGATCTTGCGTTCTGCAAGACGAAACCAGGATTCCTAAGAATTTTTGACCTCTGAGCTTCCCAAGCGGAGGGATCCTGAGGTTTTCAGGACGAACCTTGGGGAGCTTACAACCCATTTGCGTATGTTAACAATATAATCATCTTTTGGCTTCTTATGTTATGTTTTGTATTGAAATCTTGTGATAGGATTAGTTATAAAAAAATTTCAAGGATCTTGAAAAGGACTTGTACATTAGGAAATAATTTGAGGTTTAATAACCGAATAGGTTAAAATCCAAAATCAAGTAATAAAAAAATTAAGTCACCTGACCTTCAAGTTTTACCTTAGTCGATTTCTCAATCCAAGCTGCCATTTCTTCTTTCATCTCATTCAGGATCCTTACAAGAATCCTGAAAGACAACTTAGCAAGTTTATCCTGACATCCTTCCTTGGGATTCTGAAAAGAATTTAATAGGATTCCTGGCCAGAGGCCAAAGGAAGTTCTTTTGAACATAAGATAGCAAATTTAGAAATAAGCTGGGGATAAACCCAGGATTCTTGGGACTAAGCCAAATCTGGGGTAAGCCCTTGTTTACTTGGGACTAACCAAAACTGGGGTCAAGCCCATCCGTAAGTGACATGAATATGTCAAAACCTTAGATAACACGTCAGTGTTATAAACCTTGAGAATCCGCCCATCAGCCTACAATGACAAGATTGTCAGCCACCCCTGGGATGTACTGGTCCGGCCATCTTGAGCATACTGGTGGACAACGTGCGCTCCTGGCGGGGGTCGTGCGCTACTGGCGATTACCCAAACTTAGGAGAGGAGTCAGCCTCTCAAACCTTAGAAGGTATGCAGGATACCTTAAACGTAGGAGAGGTGACCAATCTCTAACTGGGGATATACCCAAAATACTTAGGATTCTCAAAATCTGCAAAACACTCAACACTTGGTGAGGGGTGGGTGTTAGCTTAGCTAACACCACTCCGATTCTTAAGTCAGTATCATATAATAAAAATAATAAGAATAATATTGAAATTGGATTGGAATACGTACCTTGTAGTATCTGGCAGTGAGAATCCTTGGGATTCTAATAGGATTCCAAAGGGATTCCTACATAAAATAAGCTTTGAGGTGTATGGCATTCCAGGCTCTTGGTAAGGTTCTCCTTCCATGTTTACCAAGCGATATGTCCCTTTTCCTTCTTTAGAATCTATCAAATATGGTCCTTCCCACTTGGGTGCCAATTTTCCATCGGCTGGATTGGTAGTATTCTGAAATGCCTTTCTCAACTAAGTCCCCTACTTGAAATCTTCTTAACCTGGTATTCCTGTTATAAAACTTTGCCACCCTTTGTTGATAGGATGCCATCCGGATTCTGGCCATATCTCGTAGCTCCTCAACTGTTTCAAGATCCTGAAGCAAGCTCTGGCTGTTGGTTTCAGGATCCTGGCAGTTAATCCTGGCTGTAGGTAGCACCATTTCTGTGGGGATCACAACCTCAGCTCCAAACACTAGCGAGAACGGAGTTTGGCCGGTTGCATTCTTGGGTGTTGTCCTATCTGCCCAAGGAACAAAAGGTAGCTCTTCAGCCCACTTGCCTTTTTTGGAACCCAACTTCTTCTTGAGGTTGTTGATGATGATCTTATTGCTAGATTCCGCCTGTCTATTAGCTTGAGGGTGGTCAGGTGTTAAAGTAATCATTTTTATGCCCCAACTAGCACAAAAATTTGTTGTTCTTTTGCCGATAAACTGGGAACCGTTGTCACATATGATCTCTTCCGGAATCCCAAATCTGGTAATGATGTTTCTTGATGAAGGATATCACCTCTTTCTCTCTCACTTGGACATAGGCTTCTGCTTCAATCCACTTGGAGAAATAATCTGTCATTGATAGCATGAATACTTTTCCTCCAGGAGCCTTGGGCAGCTTACCTACAATATCCATGCCCCACTTCATGAATGGCCATGAGGATACTGTAGGGTGTAGATGCTCGGCTGGTTGGTGCAGAAATATTGTCGTGCCTTTGGCAGGCATCAAACTTTTGTGAAAAGCTCATGGAATCCTTCTACATTGTAGGCCAATAGTAACTAAATCTGAGAATCTTAGTGAAGAGTGCTCTGCCCTCAGTGTGATTTCCATAATCCCCACCATGGATGTCTTCAAGCACTTCAAGAGCTTCTGCTTTCTCTAAGCACCTCAAATAGACACCTGCAAGAGATTTTTTGTATAATACATTATTTAAAATAAAATAAGGTATTACCTTGACGCGAAAAGCCCTGGGATTTTCACCGTTAGGAATTTCTCCGTCTTTATGATATTTAATAATCGGATAAGTCGAGGATTCTTGGATATCTTTGGGATTCCCAACATCTGCTTCTTCACTGTCTTCGATAGCGTGAGCTTCCTGTTGAGCTATTACCGGCATCAGGATATGCGTTATTGGAATCCTGATATCCTCAGGGATCCTGAGCGATGAAGCCAAGTTTGCTAAAACATCGGCTTCTGAATTGTCTTCTCTTGGAACCCGTGAAATGTTAAAATTCCCGAAAAGCAAAGATAATTTTTTAACAATATCAAGATATTTAATTAGATTCTCCCCTCTCACTGCATAAGAGCCATTAAACTGGTTAGTCAATAGAAGGGAATCAACAAATACTTGAATACACCGGATGCCCATATCTTTGGCCAATTGCAACCCAGCAATCAAAGCTTTGTATTCAGCTTCATTGTTGGTAGCCTGGAATTCACAAGATATGGATAACGGTATTATGTCCCCCTGTGGCGATTTTAGCAGGATGCCCAGTCCTGTTCCTCTAACATTTGAGGATCCGTTAGTATAAAGGATCCAGTCCTGTTCAAGCTTCTCAAGCTGCTGGACTTCCTTCTCTACTTCTGGTTCTATGTCACTGTTGAAATCAGCCACAAAGTCAGCCGAGGCTTGGGATTTGATTGCTATCCTTGGCTCATATTTGATGTCTTAGGCACTTAGTTTGACTGCCCACTTGGCCATCCTACCTAACATTTCCGGCTTCCGGAGAACTGCCTTAATAGGATAGTTAGATTTCACAATTATAACATGAGTTTCAAAATAATGTCTAAGTTTAGTGGAGGCCATTATAAGAGCTAGAATTAATTTTTAAAGGTGAGAATACCTGGACTCTGCGTCTAGTAGAGTTTTACTTACATAATATACCGGATGCTGCTGACCTTGGTGGTCTTTTACTAAGACTGCACTGACTAGGGGTGTTCATAAACGCAGAAAACCGACCCAATCCGCTTAAACCGGATAAAAAATACAGGTTGGGTTACTATTTTTTCATATGGGCTGGGTCACGGGTCAGATTTTTAAAACCCGGGGCTAATGGTCCGGGTCATGGGTTTGGGTTTTGTGTGTCCGGTTCAACCCGGACCGGGCCGTAAAACTTCTAATACGTATTATTATTAAATATTTAATAATAATACTATTTAGTTAAATAAAACTCCTATGCACATCAATTAAAATGGTCATTATTATTTTGCTTTAGTTAAATAATACTCTTATGCAAGTTTTGAATTTTTTTCATCATGCAATTTTAAAAAAAGAATAATACTACTATGCATTTCATGAGATCGCAATGTAATGCACAGTACATGATGTGTTTACTCCTATAGTACATGGTGTATTTAAAATGTATACCAATTGGTGGGTGCTTGCTCTTGTTTAAAACCAGGCCAAAAAAAATAAAATGAGAAAAGCCTACATTAAAATGGTAAAAAAATAGGCCCACATTAAAATGGCCCACAACCCGTTCAACCCGTAACCCAACCCGGTTGAACCGGTTTATTCTAATCCGGTGAACCCGAACCAACCCATTTGGTTTGGGTTAAAATGTTTTGAACCCGTGTCTTGCGGTTTGGTTCGAATATATCCTTAAACCTAGACCAACCGGACCGTGAACACCCCTAGCACTGACTGAGCTTCCGGAAGCAGCAAGATACAAATATAGCGGCTCCCCATCCTCTGGTTTCATCACCAACGGGGCTGCTGACAGGTAGTCTTTTAAGCATCTCAAGGCTTCTTCGTGCTTCTCAGTCCACTCAATTTCCTGTTTTTTCTCAAGATATCATAGAAATCCTTGCTTTTTTTTGAGGATCTTGAAATGAACCTGTTGAGTGCTGCGATTCTTCCTGTCAACCTTTGCACCTCTTTTACATTCGATGGGGATTTCAAATTCAGGATTGCTTTTATTTGCTCTGGACTTGCTTCGATTCCTCTTTCGGTAACCATGTAGCCTAAAAACTTTCCAGCTCGCACCCCAAAGTGGCACTTGGAGGGATTGAGCTTCATATTATATTCGTCAACGATGTCAAAGGCAGTTTGGAGATCCTTGACATGATCTTGTGCCTTTTTGGATTTTACCACTATGTCGTCTATGTAGACTTCCATCGTGTCCCCCAGTTGATCTTTAAACATCATATTGACGAGCCTCTAGTAGGTGGCACCTGCATTTCTCAAACCAAAAGGCATAGCAATATAACAATAGATACCTGTCGGAGTCATAAAAGTCGTATGCTCCTGGTCACATGGTTCCATCTGAATTTGTTGGAATCCTGATGAGGCGTCCATGAAGGTGAG
This sequence comes from Deinandra increscens subsp. villosa, assembly GCA_039602395.1. NCBI lineage: Eukaryota > Viridiplantae > Streptophyta > Magnoliopsida > Asterales > Asteraceae > Deinandra > Deinandra increscens. The sequence goes on from JBCNJP010013827.1 coordinate 6,630, forward strand.
CATCTCGTGACCAGCCGTGGCGTCCACCATTACGTCATTGTGGCGAAGTGGAAAAGGATCCTTAGGACAGGCCTTGTTCAAGTCTATGTAGTCAACACAAACTCTCCATTTTCCATTCTTCTTTTGAACCACCACCACGTTTGCTAGACACTTGGGATATTTGACTTCTCTGATCATCTTAGTTTTGAGAAGCTTGTTAACTTCTTCCTGGATGATAAGATTCTTCTTGGGAGCGAACTTTCTCCTATTTTGCTGTATGGGCCTGAAAGAATGATCTAAACCAAGTTTATGAGTAATAACATGTTTAGGGATACCTGTCATGTCTTCATGCTTCCAGGCGAAAGTTGAGGTCCTGGCCTTCAGAAGCTGAACTAATTCTTGTTCAACGTTTTCTGGGATGCTTGTTCCTACGAGCACCTTGATTTCGGGATTCTTAGGGTCTAGAAGGACTTCTTTGACATCAAGCTCCCTGTCCTCCTGTACTTCAAGTGCCCTTTTCTGTAATTGCTATCCCTTTGTCATTTTAGAGGTGTTCTTCATTGAAGTTGAATAGAAATTCTTGGCTTCCTGTTGGTCGCTTTCAATCCTTACAACTCCCCAAGGTGTGGGAAGCTTGATGCATTGATGGTAAGTTGAAGGGACCGCTTTCATCTCGTGTATCCATGGCCTGCTAAGAATTATATTGCAACAAGAGAGAGAATCTATAACACAAAATTTTTGCATAGAGTTTACCCCCTCTATGTATAATTGTAACTTGATATCCCCAACGGTACTTTTGGTTTCACCACTAAAGCCAACCAGGACTGAGGATCTTACAACTATCTAAGTTTCTGGGATCCCCATCTTCTTGAGTACGTCAAGGCGGATTATGTTTACTGAGCTCCCATTATCAATCAGGATCCTGCGAACAAAATGGTTAGCAATATATAAAGTGACCACAAGACTGTCATGGTGGGGATCCTAGACGTGAGAGCGGTCACTCTCATCAAAGGATATCAGTTTATCTTGAGTTAAGGTGGATGTCCGGACAGGTCTGCCACCCTGTTCAGATTTATATTCCTTAGCATGCTTCTTGGCTGAGGAATACGAAGTGCCGCATATGTCTGAGCCTCCTGAGATGAAGTTGATTATGTGAGTATCCTGAGGTGGAGAAGCTGCTCTTTGAGGCACCTTGTCGGCTTCCTGAGTCTTGACCTTCTTTCTGCCTATCAACTCTATAAGATGCCACTTACTGAGTAGATAGCTAATTTCCTTCCGAAGTGCTAAGCATTCGTCTGTTAGGTGGCCAAAGTCTTCGTGGAAGGCACACCACTTAGTCTTGTCTTTCCAAGATCCCTGCTTATCATTTTTTCTAGGTCATCTTACCTTTTCGCCAAGATCCTGCATTGCACACATTAGGCCACCAATGTCAACAGAAAAACAGTACTCAGATACCTTAGGATACTCCTCATCATCATCATCCTGCTCTACATAATTGACATTGTGATTATTTGGTTTGGGGTTTGGATGGGATCTATACGGTTTCCCGGGGGATTCCGCCTTCTTGCTGTTAGGATCATATTTAGGAACATCCAATCTTTGGTGGATCTTTTTGTCATCTTCCATACGGATAAACCTCAAGGCTCTGCTGCGTACTTCGTCGAGATTCCTGCAAGGAGTCATGACAAGATCATCAAAAAACGTGAATCTTGAGAGAGCCCCATTTTAAAGGTTTCGACGGCTGCTGCCATATCCAGATGAGGAATCTCAAGAGATTCTCGTCCGAATCTAGCAATGTATTCTCTGAGTGGCTCATCTGGCTTCTGAACTATTCGGTACAGGTTGCCTGTGAGTTTCTCAAAGGTTCTGCTGCAAGAAAATTGGTTGTTAAACAGGTTAACTAAATGAGAAAATGATGTAATACTGTTAAGAGGAATGCTCAGTAGCCATTTCATGGCTGGTCCTGTTAAGGTTGAACCAAAGCCTTTGCACAGACATGCTTCCTTGATTTCTATTGGAATGGGATTGATCTCCATACGCTCCCTGTAATGTGCCACGTGTTCTTCAGGATCCGTGGTTCCATCGTAAAGCTTCATGCTTGGAGTTTGAAAACGCTTCGGGGTCTCCACTTGAGAAATCGGCCAAGTAAATCTGGAGATCTTGTGGCTTTCCAAAGGAACCTCAGGAATAGGTTTTAGGATTCATGGAACACTCGATATCATCTCCTTCAACTTCTGGAGCTCCCTAGCGATACTTGGGTGAACACCTTCATCATAAGGAGCACCCTGATTAGAAACGACAAGAATTGAATTGGACACATTACCTGGGCCAGGATTCTGGACTGGGATCCTAGGAATCCATAGTTTGTTGGGATGCTCGGCTCCGTAGTGGCTGTTGTTTGCATGGGAATGAAGTCACCATCATGCATATCTGAGGAGCTGGTCCTGAAGATTCCTGCAGAAAACAGAATGGTTAGAATGCTGATATTCCTAGAAGTTCCGTCATGGGTTCCCGGCAGAAAAATGATATCCTTGAGATGGTGTAGCTAAGGATCCTAATGGTAGTGGAATCCAAGGATCCTTTGAGCGTGACTGCAAGGACTCTGGCGGGATGGCTCCTGAGAATCCAACAATACTCCCTACATATCCAGCGGCCTGGGAGGTCATTGTAGGGGCTATAGTGAAGCCTGCTGCTGATTTGTAACTGTAGTGAGCCGGATCTGAGGATCCTGAGGCGTTGAAGTCAAGATGCCTGGGAAATACAGGACTTTGCTCCTCGATCTCCTTCATCACCGTTGATTGGTCTTTTCTTGCTGATCCATCTGATTTTTCACCTGCTGGATCAAATTAAACAAATCATTGTTAGTAATAACGGGATCAACAGATTGAACATGGGATCCTGTAAAGACAGGATAGTCAGCTTTTCTCGGCTGCTCGTCCACTTTCTTCTGACGGTAATTGTTTTTCTTCATGCTTCTTGGAGCGGGAGGAAGAGGAGGAATGCAAGACGATGTAGAGGCCGAGACAAATTTTTGTTGGTTCGACATTTTTGAAGTGAAGATCAAATGGAGTGAATGAAATGCGGAGTTTTCTTTGAACGAAGCACCACTTGCCCCACGGTGGGCGCCAAACTGTTTTGGTCAAAAATCAACAAGATGATTTTGTATTCCAAACATAGAATGTGAGGTAGTGTGCTTGATTATCAACATGAAGAAATATCAAAGTACGTATGTTGACATGATGAGGTAACGAGGGAAAATCCAGAATCCTTCGAGTTTCCTCTAGGAATCCTGGAAAAGAAACCTCGGGTGCCGGCCTGAAGAATCTGCTGCCTAGCAATTTTATTGATACGAGATATAGAATTACAAGTGTTTTGGAGGTTTGATCGATCGACACTAAGTGTTACAATGATGGTAAGCTATCAGAGCTAAAGTGTATCGGTTTTGTGTGTCCCTAAGTCGATCGAATCCTCGATTATATAAGGATTACAAAGATAACAAACTATCAGGGATTCCCGGGATCCTATCGTCTAACTAACACGACCGTTAGAGCCCTCTTTGTCCACTTGGTCCACGATTTCAGTTAGCTGGAGCTTGAATGTCGGAGGTAGTTGATAACTTCAACGGTACCTAGGCCATATAAACATGTGGCAATTATAAGGGTTAGTCGAATAAAACAAATCAGGATACTTGGTTGAGTGGGCTTCCCAGACTGTAATAGGATTCCTGAAGTATCTGAGCTTCCTGCGAGCATCCTAAAAATATACCCTCAACATCTCTGATGTTGAACTTGATGATATGGTAGCCTTGATCAGAAGAGATCAGCTACTACTTGATTTTAAAGAGTGCAAGGTGCTAAACTTCATCGAATTACATGATGAACTTAATTGTTGAACCCAAAGAACCAGTGGTAGAGCCAAGTGACATAAGATCTCTAATTACCCTGGTTGCTTATCTTAGAGTTGAAAGAAAAATTGTTGTCTACAGAAAAATCACAAGGTCAGCCATCACCGAAACATAATCTTTAGTGAATGGGACGTGCAAGACCTTGTTGAAATCAAGCATTACATGACAATGGAGAATCTACACAAGTTCAACAAGGCAGTTGATCACCTGAATTATCCTAAGATAGAAGGGAAAGAAGAGTGTCATTGACAATAAGAAAAAGAAGTGAAAAACATACATCTGAATGTCAGACCCAAGTTTTGGTAGCATCATCTTTGGGGGAGATTGTAAGAAAATTGAACCTCCAAGATAGATGTTACATCGGCTAAGTATTAAAGATTACCTCATAGGCTTTTTCATCGACATAAATGAGTTACCTGACAGTTCGACTTGAAGTGGGTTAAGGTCATTACCCAAGAGCTTTGGTCATCTTGAAAGAACAAACTTACCTCGGTAGTCAGGTTACCCAGGTAAAGTACATGTTCCGGCATAACTCGAATTACCCCGGTAAGGAGAGTTATCCCAGAGTTGACTATTCACTGTACTTATCCTTGTACTGACAAAAAAAAAATACCTCTGCATTTTGAATCAGAAACAAGCTTGTTCCCTGCCATTGTAGATGTCGTTCAACTGTTTCCTGAACATTTTTATCCAATGTATGATGTTGTTTGTAACCATATATTATGTTTTTGTTACTTTAGGGTCAAGATGACCTTTGAGAAATCAAGGACTCTCCTTGATTTCTCGAGCACCATATATTGTAAGCTTGTTCTTTGTATTTCACAAATCGAATATTGTAACAATTGAAGAGCAAGTAATACAAGAGTAGTGATGTGAATTATTTAAACACTTGTGTTTATATTTGCTTGTCTTATATTCTAAAATTGTGTGAGCGTTGGATCGTTTGCTAATCTAGTGATTATGAGATGAAAGAAGATCAAAATGTAAAAACAATTGAGATTTGTATTATTAAGCTTGAGAGAAAACCCACACATAAACACACACAAAAGGTGTAGAATGAGACCAGAAGTTCTAATCCTATACAAGACATTACTATTTGTAGTTGAACATGAATAAGCTTGAACCCGATCATCCGAACCTCCAGTTCGGACCAGGTTCGTGTGGTCCGAACTAGGAGTTCGCCTAGAGTTCAGATCACAGCATAGTTGTGTCTCTTGTCTTGTATTTAATACTTCACATTGTTTTGGTCAAAAATTCACTTAGGAATCCTGTATTCCAAACTTAGATTGTGAGGTAGTGTGCTTA
>JBCNJP010013828.1:0-11816 GCA_039602395.1 Deinandra increscens subsp. villosa
TAGTATCCGAAGGGAACTCGAGGATAATATGTATTATCTCAGGGGAAGTCCTTAGCTGAGGGGAAGTAATCAGCTAAGGGAAAGTCTTTAGAGGTCTCTGGGTTCAGGGAAGTTTTATAGAAAACCCGTAATCTATATTAGGGTTTTTGGTTAAAGTTATGGTAATTTGAATCAACTGAACAGATGATAATTACCTTCTAACCCAAAGACCAGTCATCTAATGTCTGGTGGAGTATATTTTTTCAAATGTGTGACAGACAAGTTGATGATAGAAAGATGCTGCTGCTGCTGCTCAAAGTTAAAGAACCAGCCGGACAAGACTACCATCTGAAAGCAACTGATCAGGGGAAGTTGTTGGTGTCTTTACAAGTTTCTCAAAAGCTTCAAAAGAGTTTCAAAGGAGATGTTCACAAGCTTAGGGGAAGCAGAAGACTTCAAGTCTCGTTGAAGAAAATGATACAGAGAGCAGTCAGAGATCATGAAGTTCCAAGATCAACAATCAAAGTCTCCAAAGTTAGGAGGTTTTCAAAATTTACCCTATAATTTTTGGAGATTCAAGACAGTTACCGAAGATTCAGCAAGAACCAGTGCTTTCAAAAGAAGCAAGTCAATGAGAGTCCTCCATTTCATTGCTTGTTCAATTCAAGAAGTTCGAGCTGATGCTGATCAAGAGGAAGTCCCAAGTGCCCGTCATGAACCTATTGAAGATTTCTGCGGAAAGAATCTTCATCAACGTCTTTGCCAGCCAGTCAAGAAGAAGATTTTCAAAGATCGAAGACATTTAATATCACAAGCCTAGGGGAAGATTGTAGAGGCTAGATTATGAGGCTTGTAATATTAAATAAGTTGGGCTGGGCTTAGAGGGTTTAATTAGATTAGTAGGCTAGTTTTATTATGTTTAGGCTAGTTTACTATTAGATTGGGCATGGGCTTGGGTTTATGATTGGGCTAGTTAGAGTTTATGATTGGCCCAAGGCCTTGTAAGAGGTGGTATAAATACCACCTCATGTTTATGATCAAGTAAGCATTTGATATTGTTGTTCACGATTTCTTCAAGAGAGTTCTAGTTCACGATCAGCATTTCTTTGCTTCAATAGTAGCCGATTCCATTCAAGACTTCATCTTTCTTAAAGATCTAGTCTATTCTTCTACTATTTTCTTGAATCGATCTTTCACGAGGATTCCGCACCCGTGTTTGATTAGTATATCGTGTGTTTGGGAGATTTCCGGACCTACAACAACTCCACCCCCCCTAAAAGGGGTTTCGTCCACGAAACAATTTACGTACCGAATAATTGAGGGTAGTACCGTTGCATCTCATCCTCTCGTTCCCACGTCAAGTCGGAGCCCTTTCTATGCTCCCATTGAACAAGAACTTGGTGCATTTCTTTGCTTCGAAGCTTTTTCATCTTGCGATCAAGGATCGCAATCGGCCTTTCAACATAGTTGAGCTTTTTATCCACAACTAAGTCATCTAAAGGCACATAAGCACTTTCATCCGCCAAGCACTTTCGTAGGTTGGACACATGGAAGGTGTTATGGATTCCGCTCAATTCTTCCGGTAATTCTAATTGGTAAGCGTTGTCGCCCACCCGAGCCAAAATTTTGAAAGGTCCAATAAACCTAGGACTTAGCTTACCCCGCTTTCGGAAGCGGATTACACCCTTCCATGGGGACACCTTCAAAAAAACCATGTCCCCCTTTTTGAACTCAATAGGCCTTTGCCTCTTGTCCGCATAGGACTTTTGTCTATCTTGAGCCGCCTTCAAACGGGCCCTTATCATATCGAGCCTTTCGTCGGTGACCTTAACCACTTTCTTGTGGGCGAGCTCTCGCTGGCCCACCTCACCCCAAAATACCGGAGTTCTACACCTCCTACCATAAAGCATCTCGTACGGAGGCATCCCGATGCTCAAATGATAGCTATTATTATAAGAAAATTCGACGAGAGGGAGGTAATGGTCCCAACTCCCACCAAAGTCAATAGCACATGCTCGTAGCATGTCTTCAAATGTTTGGATGGTTCTTTCACTTTGCCCATCCGTTTGCGGATGGTATGCGATGCTAAGTAGGAGCTTCGTGCCCATCCATTCTTGAAATTCTCTCCAAAACTGAGAGGTGAACCGGGTATCCCGGTCGGACACAATGGAAACGGGTACTCCATGGCGCGCTATATTTTCATTAATGTACACATCCGCCATCCTCTCGGAGGAGTAAGTCTCCTTGATTGGTATAAAATGAGCACTTTTGGTCAATCTATCAACTACAACCCATATCGCATCATAGCCCTTGGGTGTTTTTGGCAATTTAGTTAATAGATCCATAGTTATGTGCTCCCACTTCCATACCGGAATTTCTAGTGGTTGGAGCTTACCATACGGCTTTTGGTGCTCCGCCTTGACTTGCGTGCAAGTTAAGCACTTTTCCACATACTTGACGATGTCCCGTTTCATACCGGGCCACCAATAATGGCTTTTCAAATCGTTGTACATTTTTGTCGCCCCCGGATGAATCGAGTATCGCGACTTGTGGGCTTCTTCTAACAACATTTTCTTCACTTCGCAAGTGTTTGGAACCCAAATTCTCCCGAATCGGGTTCTAAGCCCACTTTTTTCTTTCACCAAGTTTTTTACTTGGCCCACGATTCGTTCTTTCTTCTGGTTTTCAATTTTTATAGCCTCCATTTGGGCTTATTTGATTTTCGTGATCAAATCGGATGTCACCACCAACTTCATTGAACGCACCTTTATAGGGGCGTAATCCCCTTTTCGACTAAGGGCATCCGCTACCACATTGGCCTTGCCCGGGTGGTAGTGGATTTCACAATCATAATCTTTGATGGTTTCAAGCCACCTTCTTTGCCTCATATTCAACTCTTTTTGATCAAAGAAATACTTGAGGCTTTTATGGTCGGTGAAAATAGTGCTTTTCGCCCCATAAAGATAGTGTCGCCATATTTTTAAAGCAAACACCACTGCCGCCAACTCCAAATCATGAGTTGGGTAATTTTGCTTGGTCACTTTCAATTGCCTTGAACCATAGGTAATCACCTTGCCTCGTTGCATTAAAACACAATCAAGGCCCAACTTTGACGCATCGGAGTAAACTACCATATCGTCCGTCCCCTCGGGGAGGGTTAATACCGGTGCTTGCGTCAATTTTTGTTTAAGGCTTTGAAAAGCCTCCTCTTGCTCGGCACCCCATACAAACTTGGTGTCTTTTCGCGTTAATTTTGTCATGGGAAGGGCTATCTTCGAGAAGTCTTGAATAAATCTCCGATAGTAGCCCGCTAACCCTAAGAAACTCCGCACCTCCGTCGGATTCTTTGGGGGTTCCCATTTGATGACGGCTTCGATTTATTCCGGGTCAACCATAACCCCGTCGGCACCAATGACATGGCCTAGGAATTGCACCTCCTTTAACCAGAAGGCACACTTGGAGAATTTTGCATATAGCTTTTCCTCCCTTAGTCTTTCTAGTACCTCCCGCAAATGTCTAGCGTGCTCTGCTTCGTCTCGGGAGTACACTAGAATATCATCGATGAACACAATCACCGACTTATCAAGCATCGGCTTGCACACCCGGTTCATGAGATTCATGAAGGCCGCAGGTGCATTAGTGAGTCCAAAGGACATCACCAAAAATTCATAATGACCGTATCTCGTTCTGAAGGCCGTTTTGGGAACGTCTTCCTCTTTCACCTTTAGTTGATGGTATCCCGAACGTAGGTCTATTTTCGAGAACCATTTTGCCCCTTGAAGTTGATCAAATAAATCGTCAATTCTGGGCAATGGGTACCTATTCTTCACCGTGAGTTTGTTTAACTCTCGGTAGTCTATGCACATCCGCATGCTACCATCCTTCTTTTTCACGAACAACACCGGTGCTCCCCATGGAGAAACACTCGGACGTATGAACCCTTTATCCAACAACTCTTGGATTTGGGTCTTCAATTCTTGTAATTCTGCCGGTGCCAATCTATATGGAGCTTTGGCCACCGGCTTAGCATTTGGTACTAAGTCAATCTTGAACTCCACCTCTCGATCGGGTGGTAACCCCGGTAATTCATCCGGAAACACATCTTTATATTCTTGCACCACGGGTAAGTCATCTATCGCGGGACTTTGAATTCTAGTGTCCGCCACTATAGCCAAGTAGGCTTGGCACCCGCGTGACATGAGCTTTTTAGCTTCCATCATCGAGCATAAAATTGGGATATTCTGCTTTTCACCATAAATGGTGACTTTGCTCCCCTTTGGCGAAGATATCTCTATCGCCTTCCGGTCACATATGACCTTCGCGTGGTTGCGGGATAGCCAATCCATCCCCACCACCACCTTGAATTCTCTCATCGCCATCGGAATGAGATCTATCGAGTATTCCTCGTTATCAATGGAGATTTTGCATCCCCGACATACATCAAAAACAAGAATACTTTTGTCATTAGCTATTTCTACCTCTAAGGGTACAAGCAATTTTTCAATTATAAACGAGGGATGCTTAATGAAATCATATGAAAAAAATGATCTATTAGCTCCTGTATTGAATAATACGTGAGCAGGTATCGAATTTACAAGGAATGTACCTGCCACCACATTGGGGTCTGATTTGGCTTCTTCGGCCGTAAGTTGGAATGCCCGAGCTGTAGCTTTCGGCGCTTCCACTCTTGCCCCACTTCTTGCCCCCTCCTTCTTGAGTTTTGGGCATTCAAACTTCCTATGCCCCGTCTGATAGCAATTGAAACATCGTGGTTCCTCAGATGGGCAATTGGAGATAACGTGGCCTTTTCTGCCACACTTCAGACATGGGCGGTCTTTAAAGATGCACTCTCCCGGGTGCACTTTCACACAGATTTTGCATTTTGAACCGCCTCCTCTAATGTCCCTTTTCTTGGGCGAGTCGCCCACTTTTTGTTTCTTGGGAGGACTTGGATTCCCTCCCGTGGGCCTTCTTGTTTCTTGGGCTTCTTCTCGGATTACGTCCGTTTCCCGCGCCCGCGCGGCGTTAATCATTTGTTCCACTGTAGTGAAACGGTCCAAAGGCAAGAAGTTCTTTATCTTTGCCTTCAACATGTTCCGGTAAAAGAACATTCGTGCCCCTTCAGTGGGTAGCACGTCGGCGCAAAACTTTACCCTATCAAGGTAAATACCGGTGATTTCATCCACCGTTTGAGCATCACTTTCTTCCAACTTAAGGAACTCTTGCTTCAATTCGTTGACCTTAGAAGGTGGGCAGTGGTGCTCGAGGAATAGTTCCTTAAATTCTGCCCAAGTTAAGGCGTCTGCCACCTCTTGGCCTTTTTCCAGGACCTTTGCGTCCCACCAATATTTTGCTCGATCTACTTAGTAGACCCGTAGCAAAGATAACTTGATCTGCTGCCTCACAATGGCTTCTTTTGATCACCCCCTCCACATTGGTCACCCATCGGTGACTAGCTATTGGATCAGGGTCTCCCGCGTATTGCGGGGTGTTTACACGCCATGAAGTCCTTGAAGGAACTCCCCCTTTTCTTTGGCGTACCCGCCTCCCCTTTGTTCAGAAGGGCATTCTTTAATTCCTCGAATTTTTCATCCAAGGTTTTCAGTAGATCCTCCTGGATCTTTTGCACATATTCTGGGAATAGCTGCCTGAATGGCACTTCCCACTTCTTCAGAGATCTGGGCTCTCAATGCCCGTTGTCTCTGCTCTTCTGCAAGATCACCGCCATCTCGGTCTGTCATTGATCTGCAGAGTTTAAGTTTCCATTAGCTCAACAGCTTTTATTTACCTTACCGCAGCAAGGTTTTATATCTCATATTGGTCATAGCCAATACTCCCCCAGGTTTATACGAGGTTTTTAGCCGCAGCATTACCACGCTTCTACCTGGGACACTTCCCACACATATAACATATTGGTCATGGCCAATACTCCCCCAGGTTTATACGAGGTTTTTAGCCGCAGCATTACCCCGCTTCTACCTCGGACACTTCACTCACGCATTCCTTGGTTCAGGTATGATTATACCTCCCCGTGCGTTTCCCGAGTGATAGCAATTACTCTGCCTTATAGGCATAAAGGAACATTCATTCAGTTTAATTACAGTTTCAATCATTAGTTAAAGGTTATGTACCTTTCCCGGACGCTGCATCAAGCTTGAACCGATCACCTCTCCCCGAACCCTTGAGCTCAAGGTTTGAGTCCAAGTACCCTATGAGTACTTGATTCTCTCAAACCATGGCTCTGATACCAAATTGTAACACCCGTATACAATTTGATGCCAAACACCCTCTATTTTTCATTAAATTCGGTCCCAGAAAATTTCATTTCAAACATGTGCATTATCATTCATGAAACACCACTATTGTGACTAAGCTTTACAAAATGACATCCAGGTTTGACATCCATACAATTAAAACATTGTTTTCATGTTATATCACCCAAAAATATAATACGTTAAGCGGTTCTTCACGGGGATAGGTTCGAGTAGCCTTGATGAGCCTCCTTCAAGCTTTCGCCTTACCTGCACATACTCACGCTAAAAACCTGCGTTCCAGGCGTATCGCCTGGAAACCTCCAACTTCCAAGCGATACGCTTGGACTTTCTGGCTTATCGCCTAAGGATTGATAAGCTCCAGGCGATACGCCTTGAGCCTGATTTCCAGGGATTGAGCTAATTCGACCAGTTTTATACTTAGCCAAATTTTGGCTCTTTTCCCCTGTTTTCACCCAGCAGCTAGCAGCTGACTTTTAACCACTCTAAAGGTGTTTTTGACACTTCCGAACATTTCAAAAACATGTTTTTAACTTAGGTACATACCTTGAACAATTTACCAAACCAATTTGCATTACCGGGTTCACCCGACCCGCTTGACCCACTAAGGAAATCTCTTGAGACTACCATCATGGGTTGCTATCCCGATTTCACCCAACACAAGTAATTCACATCTAAGATCATAATGTAAGCAATATACAATGAACTAGTTATTGTGCAAACTATCAATTAGTCTACACAACCGGTAGAAGTTTAACCTTATGCAATACCGTTACTACTAGTTTTAGCATGGATCACATAATTTCCATTCTACTTATCCTTAGCTCACTAGACCATTATAGCATTTGACCAAATAAGCATTATACCATTATTTGACCCGTTACGACGGGTCCTTGACCTCGGTTTACCCCAATGCCTAACTTGACCACTTTTTAAGCCTTGAAATCCATGGTTCTTGGACCATTTGTGATTTCCAATATTTGGTTACTTGGCATAGACTTTACTAGTCCATTTCGCCATTGTAACTTCCATTTATCATTTGATTCATCCGAATCCTTCCCATGGTCAAGTATATCATTGGAGAACCTCTTGGCTTGGGTTTCACGGTTCCTAGAACCGTTCTTCACCCATTAAACATTTCATATTCTATTCCTCTAAATGGAAATTACACATATCCATATCTATTTCATGTAACATAAATAATGTTACCTTTTGAGCTTGATCCACTGCTTCCTCCAACACCGGAGCTATTCACTTGGTCACCTTGATTTCCTAATGGGTCACCAACCCGTTAGGATCATAATCATAGTAGCACTTATCACACTTCAATCACATAATTTCTATGCTACATACATATTCATAAATTCACAAGGAATGGTAATCAAGTATATTCATCAAGTTTGCACCTAGCATCATGATTTCTTTGACACTACCTTGTTGATTGTGGCATACTATGTTCATGCTAGCAAATGCACCTAATCTTCATCAAGTTGGTCAATTTTTGTGAACCTATAGTTCCCTATGATCAATTAACATCAAAACTAGCAATTTGGTTGCATTTATCATATGTTGGCTCTTTTAGGCATTTCATCGAACACCCTGTGTGCATACAAATTTGCACACATTCAACCCATCCCTTGAACTTCCCAATTGACCATTTAACATGGGTTTGATGAAATCTATCACCAACCCATCATCAATTCATCATCTAGCATCAATCTCATACAAATATTCAAGCATAGAAATCAATTTCACCAACTTCATTTGAAGTCACTTGACATGCAAGTTCAAGAATATGAAATTTGTAACTACTACACAGTTTGTTAATCAAAATAGGAATTTATGCCACATTTAAGTTCCCTAACATCGAGAGGTTCATATAACATTATCAATTTCGGATTCTATGCATAAATTTTCGAACCCTAGACATGAAAGGATCATAGAGACTACTTACTTGACACCTAAAAGATGATTGATGATGATGGAACACTTCAATTACAAGATTTTGGGCTTGAATTCGCAGCTAGGGGCTTCCAATAAGCAGAAATCGCCAAAGAGAAGGAGGAGAGGGCTGGGGTGGGTGCGCAGGTCGTTTCTACGACCTCCCCTCTCTTTCTCCTTCTTTTGTTTAATCTAGATTCTAGGTTTTACACTTCTGGCCCCTAAGGTTTCATCTTGTGCAATTTTTTAAGTAAACTACACATCTACTTATAAATTCACATAGTGAACTAGACATATTTCTTTTGTTAACCAAAAAGGGGTTATTCAACTACTAACCATTTTTTACTTAACTAGACGTTAACGGGAATTTTAAATTATTAAAATTTGGGATGTTACACTTTGTTTGGTCAATTTTGGGTATTTTTGTTCCAACCTATTACATGTGCAAACGTGTTACCGATGCAAGTAGTGGTAAACATTAATGGTTATATGATCAAGAACTTTGAATCTCATTAGGTGCATACGTGTTCCTAAGCCCACTGCAATAGAGAAATGTTGTAGCTTGACTCGGCCACAAATCTTGCAACAGTACCTGCAGCGAAACAACCAGTGAATCATGCTCATATGACTCATCGGGTACTAAAATTTATATTTCCATTTCATTCCAAAATTAACTAGGTAAAGGCTAGGTAACTATGAGAATTATGGAATACAATATGCATGCTCAAAGTACGGCCAATTAGTTAATTATGATACTTATGATATGTAACCTTACTCATAGTTATTTAAATACTTAATTTGTAAGTTCCAATCTTGGCTACTGTAAAAAAAACTAAAGCATTTATGCATTTGGGGGATTAAATGGTTATAAATGATTAGATGTTTAGACAATATATTTTATATTTGAGAGGAGTTGGTGCCCTAGATGTTGACTCCGGTTGAAATAATGAAAAGGATGAAACTAATTGGCTATTGTTTTGCTACAACACTGATTTAGCAAAGAAAGTTGATGGTGAGTGAATTAAACTTGGATTGTAAAAGATTAGGCAATTTTGTTTGCTAATTTTACATTTTTTTCCAGTTTTAGCCACGTGTAAAGGTGGGTGCAACGTTTTCAGCATATTCTTGCATTCGATTTCGTCTTTTAGGTATTTCGCTTGGCTTCGGTGTTCAGCACATTCGTTGATCATCAGGGGGTCCTTTTTTTTCTTTTGTTCGCATTCATCCATCTACAGCCTGCAGGTGTGCCTCCGATTGAAGGTTACTAAAACTTTATTTTTGCAAATATCCCTTTCTTTATTCGTATTTGGTTATTTGTTAACTTTGTGTGTGGTTTTTAATTTTATTTTTGTTCCTTTGTAGCAGGCGGTCTTCGTCTTCTTCCGTGTTCATGCATGCTTCCGAGTTTCGATTGTAGGTTGTTAATGAATTCCTTTTGTCAAACTTGCTTAGATAATAGAATTCTTATTTATAGCGTTTGACAGAGTTCTTGCAGATGAAATACTTCCCTAAATATGGTATTTAGCTTTTGGAGATAATTAGTTTATACCCTCACTGTGCTATAGATTGATTGTGTTCTGCTCCTCACTGTATTCACTGCTTCACGGGTAGTTTGTGTCCTAATTGTGGCCTCCAAGTGTTCTTGAAAAGCAATCATCAATTTTAATACTTCTTTGAAGATATCATGGCTAAGGGGAATTAACAGATGTATATGCGCAACTTCCTCCTAAAGGTGTTTTTTTCCTAACGATGTTTTCGAGTCGGTTATTGGTGTTCTTCCCAACTGCTCCAATAAACGTGCCTACACCCCATCCCGTCTGGAAGCAAAATGTGAGATCTTAACATTACACCCAGTGATTTATTGAATTTATAGGTTCTAACTGTTGGATATTGGAGGTTTATTTATGTTATTTTACCTTTTTGATGCATTTCAATTGATGTGAATAGTCACTTTGCCTTTCATAATTAGTGTTGTTCATAATGTAAATCTAACCATTATAACTATGTGCTCTATGTTTTGCAGCTTAGAGGTTTACATAAGTATGCTAAACTGGAGGTGGAAGGCGGAAAGTGTTGTCCTAAGGTAATCTGATTTCCTCTATTTCCGTGAGAGTAGTAGCAATGATTCGTTTGTCTAATTAAGATATTGGCTTCGATTTATACGATTGCTTTCAACGACTCTTAGGTCTGTATCATCTATATATGTAATTTTGTACTCTTGGATTGTTTTTCTTGACGAATGTGTTTTATATTTGTTTGTTTAATTACAAAGCCCTAATCTATATGTTTTATTCATCCTAAATTTAATCGCTCGGCATTTATTACACTCAAGCTTTCTCAAAACGATCTCCACCATAGATAAATATATATAACTTTTCACAATAAAAGTATTTTCGACCCCGCCGCAAGGCGCGGGTCGATTTGCTCGTCTATATAACAATAAAAGATGAAGTCTGAATCTTTGAGGGGACTGGATAAGCAGTCTAAAGTCAAATCGGGTGAGATCTGGTACTTCATGGAGAGAGTATGGGTACCCCAGTATGGGAACTTAAGAGAGATGGTGATGGACGAAGCTCACAAATCCCGGTACTTCTATATGCGGGGTTGGACAAAATGTAAAATGCTTTGAAGCTCTCTATTGGTGGCCAAAGATGAAGGTCGACATTGCAACCTATGTGAGCAAGTGCCTGAATTGTTCAAAGGGTAAAATCGAGTACAAGAAGCCATCTGGCTTGCTTCAGCAACCAGAATTCTCAATGCGGAAACGGGAGCAGATTTCCATGGATTTCATAATAAAGTTGCCCCAAACTTCAAGTCAATGGGACACAATATGGGTAATTTTTTATCGGTTGACTAAGTCAGCTCATTTCTTAGCAATCATGAAAACTGACAAGATGGAGAAATTAGCTCGTTTGTATCTCAAGGATATTGTATCATGTCATGGTGTCCCTATGTCCATCATGTCGAATCGAGATGCTCGATTCACCTCGCACTTTTGAAAGTCTTTACAAAAGTCTTTGGGGACGCACCTTAACACGAATGCAACCTCTCACCCTCAGACCGATGGTCAGAGTGAAAGGACCATCCAGACGTTGTAGGACATGTTAAGAGCATGTGTGATTGACTTTGGCAACAACTGGGAATCTCATCTACCACTAGTAGAATTTTCATATAGCAACAACTATCACACTAGCATTGGAGTAGCGCCATTTGAGGCATTGTATGGTCACAAATGTAGATCATCGATCTGTTGGGCAGAGGTTGGGGATAACCAATTAACAGGGTCGGAGCATATTCACGATATTACTGAGAAAATCGTTTAGATTAGGAACCGTATGGCGGGAGCTCGTGACCGGCAGAAAAGCTACGCAGATAAGAGCGGAAGGCCATTGGAATTTCAAGTGGTAGATAAGGTACTCCTATTGAAAGTTTCGCCATTGAGAGGGTTATTCGTTCTGGAAAACGAGGCAAACTAAACCCTAGATATGTTTCACCTATTTAAACCATCTTAACCCCATTTTACCTCGTCTCACCACTCCCTAGATGCTCTCAGCCGTCATAATCACTGTTTCATCACCATCCATCATCATCTTGAAGAAATATTTCTTGTTTGGGAGAAATCTG
>JBCNJP010013829.1:0-11814 GCA_039602395.1 Deinandra increscens subsp. villosa
ACGTATGGCATATTGGGCCATAATTGGTCGTAAACACAACTTATTGGTTATATAAACACCTTATTAGGACTCATTGGTGCCAACTAACCCTCATTGTCCCTAAACCCACTTTATTGTGCCATCATTGGTCCTAAACACAACGTATTGGTTATATGCACACATTAGTGGGACTCATTGGTCCCAACTAAACACACCTTATTGGGCCATAATTGGTCGTAAACACAACTTATTGGTTATATACACACTTTATTGGGACTCATTGGTCCCAACGGACCCTCATTGCCCTTAAACACACATTATTGGGCCATCATTGGTCCTCAACACAACTTATTGGTTATATAAGACACACCTTACTAGGACTTATTGGTCCCAACCGACCCTCATTGCCCTACTAAACACTCCTTATAGGGCCATCATTGGTCCTAAACACAACTTATTGGTTATATACAAACCTTAGTGGGACTCATTAGTCCCAACTAAACACACATTATTGGGCCATCATTGGTCCTAAACACAACTTATTGGTTATATACACACCTTACTAGGACTTATTGGTTCTAACCGACCCTCATTGCCCTACTAAACACACCTTATTGGGCCATCATTGGTCCTAAACATAATTTATTGGTTATATACACACCTTAGTGGGACTCATTAGTCCCAACTAAACACACCATATTGGGCCATAATTGGTCGTAAACACAACTTATTGGTTATATAAACACCTTATTAGGACTCATTGGTGCCAACTAACCCTCATTGTCCCTAAACCAACTTTATTATGCCATCATTGGTCCTAAACACAACGTATTGGTTATATGCACACATTAGTGGGACTCATTGGTCCCAACAAAACACACCTTATTGGGCCATAATTGGTCGTAAACACAACTTATTGGTTATATACACACTTTAGTGGTACTCATTGGTCCCAACGGACCCTCATTGCCCTTAAACACACATTATTGGGCCATCATTGGTCCTAAACATAATTTATTTATTATACACACACCTTAGTGGGACTCATTAGTCCCAACTAAACACACCATATTGGGCCATAATTGGTCGTAAACACAACTTATTGGTTATATAAACACCTTATTAGGACTCATTGGTGCCAACTAACCCTCATTGTCCCTAAACCCACTTTATTGTGCCATCATTGGTCCTAAACACAACGTATTGGTTATATGCACACATTAGTGGGACTCATTGGTCCCAACTAAACACACCTTATTGGGCCATAATTGGTCGTAAACACAACTTATTGGTTATATACACACTTTATTGGGACTCATTGGTCCCAACGGACCCTCATTGCCCTTAAACACACATTATTGGGCCATCATTGGTCCTCAACACAACTTATTGGTTATATAAGACACACCTTACTAGGACTTATTGGTCCCAACCGACCCTCATTGCCCTACTAAACACTCCTTATAGGGCCATCATTGGTCCTAAACACAACTTATTGGTTATATACAAACCTTAGTGGGACTCATTAGTCCCAACTAAACACACATTATTGGGCCATCATTGGTCCTAAACACAACTTATTGGTTATATGCACACCTTACTAGGACTTATTGGTTCTAACCGACCCTCATTGCCCTACTAAGCACACCTTATTGGGCCATCATTGGTCCTAAACATAATTTATTGGTTATATACACACCTTAGTGGGACTCATTAGTCCCAACTAAACACACCATATTGGGCCATAATTGGTCGTAAACACAACTTATTGGTTATATAAACACCTTATTAGGACTCATTGGTGCCAACTAACCCTCATTGTCCCTAAACCCACTTTATTGTGCCATCATTGGTCCTAAACACAACGTATTGGTTATATGCACACATTAGTGGGACTCATTGGTCCCAACTAAACACACCTTATTGGGCCATAATTGGTCGTAAACACAACTTATTGGTTATATACACACATTATTGGGACTCATTGGTCCCAACTGACCCTCATTGCCCTTAAACACACATTATTGGGCCATCATTGGTCCTAAACACAACTTATTGGTTATATAAGACACACCTTACTAGGACTTATTGGTCCCAACCGACCCTCATTGCCCTACTAAACACTCCTTATAGTGCCATCATTGGTCCTAAACACAACTTATTGGTTATATACAAACCTTAGTGGGACTCATTAGTCCCAACTAAACACACATTATTGGGCCATCATTGGTCCTAAACACAACTTATTGGTTATATACACACCTTACTAGGACTTATTGGTTCTAACCGACCCTCATTGCCCTACTAAACACACCTTATTGGGCCATCATTGGTCCTAGACATAATTTATTGGTTATATACACACCTTAGTGGGACTCATTAGTCCCAACTAAACACACCATATTGGGCCATAATTGGTCGTAAACACAACTTATTGGTTATATAAACACCTTATTAGGACTCATTGGTGCCAACTAACCCTCATTGTCCCTAAACCCACTTTATTGTGCCATCATTGGTCCTAAACACAACGTATTGGTTATATGCACACATTAGTGGGACTCATTGGTCCCAACTAAACACACCTTATTGGGCCATAATTGGTCGTAAACACAACTTATTGGTTATATACACACTTTATTGGGACTCATTGGTCCCAACGGACCCTCATTGCCCTTAAACACACATTATTGGGCCATCATTGGTCCTCAACACAACTTATTGGTTATATAAGACACACCTTACTAGGACTTATTGGTCCCAACCGACCCTCATTGCCCTACTAAACACTCCTTATAGGGCCATCATTGGTCCTAAACACAACTTATTGGTTATATACAAACCTTAGTGGGACTCATTAGTCCCAACTAAACACACATTATTGGGCCATCATTGGTCCTAAACACAACTTATTGGTTATATACACACCTTACTAGGACTTATTGGTTCTAACCGACCCTCATTGCCCTACTAAACACACCTTATTGGGCCATCATTGGTCCTAAACATAATTTATTGGTTATATACACACCTTAGTGGGACTCATTAGTCCCAACTAAACACACCATATTGGGCCATAATTGGTCATAAACACAACTTATTGGTTATATAAACACCTTATTAGGACTCATTGGTGCCAACTAACCCTCATTGTCCCTAAACCCACTTTATTGTGCCATCATTGGTCCTAAACACAACGTATTGGTTATATGCACACATTAGTGGGACTCATTGGTCCCAACTAAACACACCTTATTGGGCCATAATTGTTCGTAAACACAACTTATTGGTTATATACACACATTATTGGGACTCATTGGTCCCAACTGACCCTCATTGCCCTTAAACACATATTATTGGGCCATCATTGGTCCTAAACACAACTTATTGGTTATATAAGACACACCTTACTAGGACTTATTGGTCCCAACCGACCCTCATTGCCCTACTAAACACTCCTTATAGTGCCATCATTGGTCCTAAACACAACTTATTGGTTATATACAAACCTTAGTGGGACTCATTAGTCCCAACTAAACACACATTATTGGGCCATCATTGGTCCTAAACACAACTTATTGGTTATATACACACCTTACTAGGACTTATTGGTTCTAACCGACCCTCATTGCCCTACTAAACACACCTTATTGGGCCATCATTGGTCCTAAACATAATTTATTGGTTATATACACACCTTAGTGGGACTCATTAGTCCCAACTAAACACACCATATTGGGCCATAATTGGTCATAAACACAACTTATTGGTTATATAAACACCTTATTAGGACTCATTGGTGCCAACTAACCCTCATTGTCCCTAAACCCACTTTATTGTGCCATCATTGGTCCTAAACACAACGTATTGGTTATATGCACACATTAGTGGGACTCATTGGTCCCAACTAAACACACCTTATTGGGCCATAATTGTTCGTAAACACAACTTATTGGTTATATACACACATTATTGGGACTCATTGGTCCCAACTGACCCTCATTGCCCTTAAACACATATTATTGGGCCATCATTGGTCCTAAACACAACTTATTGGTTATATAAGACACACCTTACTAGGACTTATTGGTCCCAACCGACCCTCATTGCCCTACTAAACACTCCTTATAGTGCCATCATTGGTCCTAAACACAACTTATTGGTTATATACAAACCTTAGTGGGACTCATTAGTCCCAACTAAACACACATTATTGGGCCATCATTGGTCCTAAACACAACTTATTGGTTATATACACACCTTACTAGGACTTATTGGTTCTAACCGACCCTCATTGCCCTACTAAACACACCTTATTGGGCCATCATTGGTCCTAGACATAATTTATTGGTTATATACACACCTTAGTGGGACTCATTAGTCCCAACTAAACACACCATATTGGGCCATAATTGGTCGTAAACACAACTTATTGGTTATATAAACACCTTATTAGGACTCATTGGTGCCAACTAACCCTCATTGTCCCTAAACCCACTTTATTGTGCCATCATTGGTCCTAAACACAACGTATTGGTTATATGCACACATTAGTGGGACTCATTGGTCCCAACTAAACACACCTTATTGGGCCATAATTGGTCGTAAACACAACTTATTGGTTATATACACACTTTATTGGGACTCATTGGTCCCAACCCTCATTGCCTTAAACACCATTATTGGGCCATCATTGGTCCTAACACAACTTATTGGTTATATAAGACACACCTTACTAGGACTTATTGGTCCCAACCGACCCTCATTGCCCTACTAAACACTCCTTATAGGGCCATCATTGGTCCTAAACACAACTTATTGGTTATATACAAACCTTAGTGGGACTCATTAGTCCCAACTAAACACACATTATTGGGCCATCATTGGTCCTAAACACAACTTATTGGTTATATACACACCTTACTAGGACTTATTGGTTCTAACCGACCCTCATTGCCCTACTAAACACACCTTATTGGGCCATCATTGGTCCTAAACATAATTTATTGGTTATATACACACCTTAGTGGGACTCATTAGTCCCAACTAAACACACCATATTGGGCCATAATTGGTCGTAAACACAACTTATTGGTTATATAAACACCTTATTAGGACTCATTGGTGCCAACTAACCCTCATTGTCCCTAAACCCACTTTATTGTGCCATCATTGGTCCTAAACACAACGTATTGGTTATATGCACACATTAGTGGGACTCATTGGTCCCAACTAAACACACCTTATTGGGCCATAATTGGTCGTAAACACAACTTATTGGTTATATACACACTTTATTGGGACTCATTGGTCCCAACGGACCCTCATTGCCCTTAAACACACATTATTGGGCCATCATTGGTCCTAAACACAACTTATTGGTTATATAAGACACACCTTACTAGGACTTATTGGTCCCAACCGACCCTCATTGCCCTACTAAACACTCCATATAGTGCCATCATTGGTCCTAAACACAACTTATTGGTTATATACAAACCTTAGTGGGACTCATTAGTCCCAACTAAACACACATTATTGGGCCATCATTGGTCCTAAACACAACTTATTGGTTATATACACACCTTACTAGGACTTATTGGTTCTAACCGACCCTCATTGCCCTACTAAACACACCTTATTGGGCCATCATTGGTCCTAAACATAATTTATTGGTTATATACACACCTTAGTGGGACTCATTAGTCCCAACTAAACACACCATATTGGGCCATAATTGGTCGTAAACACAACTTATTGGTTATATAAACACCTTATTAGGACTCATTGGTGCCAACTAACCCTCATTGTCCCTAAACCCACTTTATTGTGCCATCATTGGTCCTAAACACAACGTATTGGTTATATGCACACATTAGTGGGACTCATTGGTCCCAACTAAACACACCTTATTGGGCCATAATTGGTCGTAAACACAACTTATTGGTTATATACACACTTTATTGGGACTCATTGGTCCCAACGGACCCTCATTGCCCTTAAACACACATTATTGGGCCATCATTGGTCCTAAACACAACTTATTGGTTATATAAGACACACCTTACTAGGACTTATTGGTCCCAACCGACCCTCATTGCCCTACTAAACACTCCTTATAGTGCCATCATTGGTCCTAAACACAACTTATTGGTTATATACAAACCTTAGTGGGACTCATTAGTCCCAACTAAACACACATTATTGGGCCATCATTGGTCCTAAACACAACTTATTGGTTATATACACACCTTACTAGGACTTATTGGTTCTAACCGACCCTCATTGCCCTACTAAACACACCTTATTGGGCCATCATTGGTCCTAAACATAATTTATTGGTTATATACACACCTTAGTGGGACTCATTAGTCCCAACTAAACACACCATATTGGGCCATAATTGGTCATAAACACAACTTATTGGTTATATAAACACCTTATTAGGACTCATTGGTGCCAACTAACCCTCATTGTCCCTAAACCCACTTTATTGTGCCATCATTGGTCCTAAACACAACGTATTGGTTATATGCACACATTAGTGGGACTCATTGGTCCCAACTAAACACACCTTATTGGGCCATAATTGTTCGTAAACACAACTTATTGGTTATATACACACATTATTGGGACTCATTGGTCCCAACTGACCCTCATTGCCCTTAAACACATATTATTGGGCCATCATTGGTCCTAAACACAACTTATTGGTTATATAAGACACACCTTACTAGGACTTATTGGTCCCAACCGACCCTCATTGCCCTACTAAACACTCCTTATAGTGCCATCATTGGTCCTAAACACAACTTATTGGTTATATACAAACCTTAGTGGGACTCATTAGTCCCAACTAAACACACATTATTGGGCCATCATTGGTCCTAAACACAACTTATTGGTTATATACACACCTTACTAGGACTTATTGGTTCTAACCGACCCTCATTGCCCTACTAAACACACCTTATTGGGCCATCATTGGTCCTAGACATAATTTATTGGTTATATACACACCTTAGTGGGACTCATTAGTCCCAACTAAACACACCATATTGGGCCATAATTGGTCGTAAACACAACTTATTGGTTATATAAACACCTTATTAGGACTCATTGGTGCCAACTAACCCTCATTGTCCCTAAACCCACTTTATTGTGCCATCATTGGTCCTAAACACAACGTATTGGTTATATGCACACATTAGTGGGACTCATTGGTCCCAACTAAACACACCTTATTGGGCCATAATTGGTCGTAAACACAACTTATTGGTTATATACACACATTATTGGGACTCATTGGTCCCAACTGACCCTCATTGCCCTTAAACACATATTATTGGGCCATCATTGGTCCTAAACACAACTTATTGGTTATATAAGACACACCTTACTAGGACTTATTGGTCCCAACCGACCCTCATTGCCCTACTAAACACTCCTTATAGTGCCATCATTGGTCCTAAACACAACTTATTGGTTATATACAAACCTTAGTGGGACTCATTAGTCCCAACTAAACACACATTATTGGGCCATCATTGGTCCTAAACACAACTTATTGGTTATATACACACCTTACTAGGACTTATTGGTTCTAACCGACCCTCATTGCCCTACTAAACACACCTTATTGGGCCATCATTGGTCCTAGACATAATTTATTGGTTATATACACACCTTAGTGGGACTCATTAGTCCCAACTAAACACACCATATTGGGCCATAATTGGTCGTAAACACAACTTATTGGTTATATAAACACCTTATTAGGACTCATTGGTGCCAACTAACCCTCATTGTCCCTAAACCCACTTTATTGTGCCATCATTGGTCCTAAACACAACGTATTGGTTATATGCACACATTAGTGGGACTCATTGGTCCCAACTAAACACACCTTATTGGGCCATAATTGGTCCTAAACACAACTTATTGGTTATATAAGACACACCTTAGTGGGACTCATTAGTCCCAACTAAACACACATTATTGGGCCATCATTTGTCCTAAACACAACTTATTGGTTATATACACACCTTAGTGGGACTCATTAGTCCCAACTAAACACACCATATTTGGCCATAATTGGTCATAAACACAACTTATTGGTTATATAAACACCTTATTAGGACTCATTGGTGCCAACTAACCCTCATTGTCCCTAAACCCACTTTATTGTGCCATCATTGGTCCTAAACACAACGTATTGGTTATACGCACACATTAGTGGGACTCATTGGTCCCAACTAAACACACCTTATTGGGCCATAATTGGTCGTAAACACAACTTATTGGTTATATACACACTTTATTGGGACTCATTGGTCCCAACTGACCCTCATTGCCCTTAAACACACATTATTGGGCCATCATTGGTCCTAAACACAACTTATTGGTTATATACAACACCTTAGTGGGACTCATTAGTCCCAACTAAACACACATTATTGGGCCATCATTGGTCCTAAACACAACTTATTGGTTATATACACACCTTACTAGGACTTATTGGTTCTAACCGACCCTCATTGCCCTACTAAACACACCTTATTGGGCCATCATTGGTCCTAAACATAATTTATTGGTTATATACACACCTTAGTGGGACTCATTAGTCCCAACTAAACACACCATATTGGGCCATAATTGGTCGTAAACACAACTTATTGGTTATATAAACACCTTATTAGGACTCATTGGTGCCAACTAACCCTCATTGTCCCTAAACCCACTTTATTGTGCCATCATTGGTCCTAAACACAACGTATTGGTTATATGCACACATTAGTGGGACTCATTGGTCCCAACTAAACACACCTTATTGGGCCATAATTGGTCGTAAACACAACTTATTGGTTATATACACACTTTATTGGGACTCATTGGTCCCAACTGACCCTCATTGCCCTTAAACACACATTATTGGGCCATCATTGGTCCTAAACACAACTTATTGGTTATATAAGACACACCTTACTAGGACTTATTGGTCCCAACCGACCCTCATTGCCCTACTAAACACACCTTATTGGGCCATCATTGGTCCTAAACACAACTTATTGGTTATATACACACCTTAGTGGGACTCATTAGTCCCAACTAAACACACATTATTGGGCCATCATTGGTCCTAAACACAACTTATTGGTTATATACACAGCTTAGTGGGACTCATTAGTCCCAACTAAACACACCATATTGGGCCATAATTGGTCGTAAACACAACTTATTGGTTATATAAACACCTTATTAGGACTCATTGGTGCCAACTAACCCTCATTGTCCCTAAACCCACTTTATTGTGCCATCATTGGTCCTAAACACAACGTATTGGTTATATGCACACATTAGTGGGACTCATTGGTCCCAACTAAACACACCTTATTGGGCCATAATTGGTCGTAAACACAACTTATTGGTTATATACACACTTTATTGGGACTCATTGGTCCCAACTGACCCTCATTGCCCTTAAACACACATTATTGGGCCATCATTGGTCCTAAACACAACTTATTGGTTATATAAGACACACCTTACTAGGACTTATTGGTCCCAACCGACCCTCATTGCCCTACTAAACACTCCTTATAGGGCCATCATTGGTCCTAAACACAACTTATTGGTTATATACAAACCTTAGTGGGACTCATTAGTCCCAACTAAACACACATTATTGGGCCATCATTGGTCCTAAACACAACTTATTGGTTATATACACACCTTACTAGGACTTATTGGTTCTAACCGACCCTCATTGCCCTACTAAACACACCTTATTGGGCCATCATTGGTCCTAAACACAATTTATTGGTTATATACACACCTTAGTGGGACTCATTAGTCCCAACTAAACACACCATATTGGGCCATAATTGGTCGTAAACACAACTTATTGGTTATATAAACACCTTATTAGGACTCATTGGTGCCAACTAACCCTCATTGTCCCTAAACCCACTTTATTGTGCCATCATTGGTCCTAAACACAACGTATTGGTTATATGCACACATTAGTGGGACTCATTGGTCCCAACTAAACACACCTTATTGGGCCATAATTGGTCGTAAACACAACTTATTGGTTATATACACACTTTATTGGGACTCATTGGTCCCAACTGACCCTCATTGCCCTTAAACACACATTATTGGGCCATCATTGGTCCTAAACACAACTTATTGGTTATATAAGACACACCTTACTAGGACTTATTGGTCCCAACCGACCCTCATTGCCCTACTAAACACTCCTTATAGGGCCATCATTGGTCCTAAACACAACTTATTGGTTATATACACACCTTAGTGGGACTCATTAGTCCCAACTAAACACACATTATTGGGCCATCATTGGTCCTAAACACAACTTATTGGTTATATACACACCTTACTAGGACTTATTGGTTCTAACCGACCCTCATTGCCCTACTAAACACACCTTATTGGGCCATCATTGGTCCTAAACATAATTTATTGGTTATATACACACCTTAGTGGGACTCATTAGTCCCAACTAAACACACCATATTGGGCCATAATTGGTCGTAAACACAACTTATTGGTTATATAAACACCTTATTAGGACTCATTGGTGCCAACTAACCCTCATTGTCCCTAAACCCACTTTATTGTGCCATCATTGGTCCTAAACACAACGTATTGGTTATATGCACACATTAGTGGGACTCATTGGTCCCAACTAAACACACCTTATTGGGCCATAATTGGTCGTAAACACAACTTATTGGTTATATACACACTTTATTGGGACTCATTGGTCCCAACTGACCCTCATTGCCCTTAAACACACATTATTGGGCCATCATTGGTCCTAAACACAACTTATTGGTTATATAAGACACACCTTACTAGGACTTATTGGTCCCAACCGACCCTCATTGCCCTACTAAACACACCTTATTGGGCCATCATTGGTCCTAAACACAACTTATTGGTTATATACACACCTTAGTGGGACTCATTAGTCCCAACTAAACACACCATTATTGGGCCATAATTGGTCCTAAACACAACTTATTGGTTATATACACACCTTACTAGGACTCATTGGTTCCAACTGACCCTCATTGCCCTACTAAACACACCTTATTGGGCCATCATTGGTCCTAAACACAACTTATTGGTTATATACACACCTTAGTGGGACTCATTAGTCCCAACTAAACACACCTTATTGGGCCATAATTGGTCGTAAACACAACTTATTGGTTATATACACACTTTATTGGGACTCATTGGTGCCAACTGACCCTCATTGCCCTTAAACACACTTTATTGGGCCATCATTGGTCCTAAACACAACTTATTGGTTATATGACACACCTTACTAGGACTTATTGGTCCCAACCGACCCTCATTGCCCTACTAAACACTCCTTATTGGGCCATCATTGGTCCTAAACACAACTTATTGGTTATATACACACCTTAGTGGGACTCATTAGTCCACTACCCTATTGCCCTAAACACACATTATTGGGCCATCATTGGTCCTAAACACAACTTATTGGTTATATAACACACCTTACTAGGACTTATTGGTTCTAACCGACCCTCATTGCCCTACTAAACACACCTTATTGGGCCATCATTGGTCCTAAACATAATTTATTGGTTATATACACACCTTAGTGGGACTCATTAGTCCCAACTAAACACACCATATTGGGCCATAATTGGTCGTAAACACAACTTATTGGTTATATAAACACCTTATTAGGACTCATTGGTGCCAACTAACCCTCATTGTCCCTAAACCCACTTTATTGTGCCATCATTGGTCCTAAACACAACGTATTGGTTA
>JBCNJP010013830.1:0-11812 GCA_039602395.1 Deinandra increscens subsp. villosa
ATTTTTAATTTTTATTATTTCTGTTTACCGTCTTGGTGGTGGTTCGCTGCGGCTGATGTGCTGAGTCTCTGGAGTTTCAGGTGAACACGTTTCTACTTGTTTTATTTTATTTATTTTATTTCTTCTTTATTTTTGTTCCATTCCACATTGAGGGCAATGTGTGATTCAAGTGTGGGGATGGGATACTTTCGTCTTGAGTCAGTTATTTATTTTTAGTGTGTTTAATTGAGTCATATAAAATTGAAAAAAAATTGAAAAATTGTCAAAAATGTCCAAGATTCTGGCTGCAGTTAATGGAAAATGATAGTAAAACCAGGAATTGATTGTCTAATGTGTGCTTAAGTGATAAATTAATAATAATTTGGGCATTGTGATAAGTATGGTTGAATGGAAAACATTATTAATCTATGATGTGTCGGTAGGCCCAGCTGACCTAGGAGTAGCTTAAATTGCCTATGTGTTTATTGTTGTATAAATATGCTAATCAGTTGCTAGTGGGTTCCCATTTTAGGAGTGATAGGGATACTGAATCTGATGATTAGGAAGGAAGAGACCGCTTTAGGCTAGATACTCCTATGTCCTTAGAATTTCAAATGAGCATGTAGTTAATAATTTGGTTAATGAATTTGAGTGAAAGAACAAAATACTCATGTACGATCTAGGGATGGTATCCTGTGGTAAGTGCCTCTGATGATGTTCTGGATCTCGCGGGCAGAATACTCACGTATGATTTCGGGGGTAAGACCTTGTGAAAAAATACCTCTGATGATGTCCGTTGGTAAGTTAGGTAAAAGTAACCAACTATAAAAAACAATTAAAATATATATATATATATATATATATATATATATATATATATGAAAAAGAAGAAAAATATATGAAAAAAAAGAAAAAGAAAAGAAAAATGATAAGTTAGTGAATAAATGCTCAAAAGAAATTTAAATAATTAGTTATTCTTTGGACATCTTAGTATCTGGTTTAAGGGGGGTTGGAGAAGATAAATTTAATCATTATTACCCTTTGCTTTGACTGAATATGATTCGGTAATAGGTTGAACTTGACCTTTCTTTAGTGGGATCCATTGCGACTGAACTTATATCCGGTAATTTTATAAACACATGGGGGCGAAAGAAAAGGTTGGTGGTTGGGTTTAATCGGATAGAAATACCGACAATTGTAGTTAGGGTGTGATTACGTTATGGTATGTGGAATTGTATGGTGGACTGTTAATTGTGAAATGTTAAATGTTTAGAGTCGATTTCCTGGTTGTGATTCCATTGCAGTATTTTTCGAGGACGAAAAAAGAGTCAGTGTGGGGATATTTGATGTGTTGCAAACACATCCGATTTTCCTAAGTCTTTTGTTATGTATTTGAGTCTAATTGAGTGGGTTTTCTTTAGTTTCCGTTTGCTTTTAGTTGAGTTGTGTCTAGGAGTCTTTTATTTATGTTTTTACAAGTTTTATAGGTAATTGATAAAATCCCGAGGCCAGGAGTGAAGTTAAGAAGGAAAGAAGAAAAGTGCTGAACAAAGGGTCCTGGGCGTATCGCCTAGGAATGACAAGACCCCAAGCGATACGCTTGGGGAGCATAGGTCAACAGAAGTCAAAGTCGGCTAAGCCCGACTAATTTGTCGCCTTATGGGATGTAGGCGTATCGCTTAGAAAGGAAATACCTCCAAGCGATACGCTTGGAGGTTCAAAACCCGCAGAAAAAGGAATCTTCATATAAAATCGATTTTAGGGTTTGTGTTCGTCATTCTTCGACTTCCAGACGAACTCAGAGGCGACTAAGGGCGATTTGAAGATCAGAGAAGGCCAAGGATTGAGGAGGAATCATCGGTGGATCAGTTTCATCACACAAATCATCATTGGTCTATCGGGTTTCATCCTTTATTCTTGTTATTCTTAATTTCAGCCATGTTTTCTGTTAAAGTTCAGATTTTTATCATTATTTTAGACAGTAACATGAGGCTAGGCTAATTTGATTGTATTGCCTAGACCCAATTGGATGATTACTTATTGTTTATGACTTTATTCGGTTTGATTGATTGATTGATGTTGCACTTTTATTCAATTCCATTGATTATTATGTTTTGATGCATATGTGTGTTACGAGTAGATATTTAGTTGGTTGTTGATGCTTAATTTACCCGCGAATGTCTTTCGGTTTAGGTAGATTAGCTAAAGTAGTTGACTTTAGGGTTAATTGCTGAAGTGTAGTTAGGGTTCCTTGACTATTGCATTGATAATTGATTGGTAATTCACTTGTAATGTGCTGCTAAACTGAAGACTTAAAAGGTACAGGTTTAACGGGTAGTTGGGTTGGTTAAAGTTCTAGGGTTGCATTGTCTCAAAAGGAAGTGTCCTAGGGTTTTGTCTAGCTTGGTATTCCGTGTCATTCATAGTAGTTATTGGTAGCTCCGGTTACTCTAGGTGCACCTTAGGTATATCCGAGGGTGGCTAGGGTAATTGAAGTGGGACGGACTTAAAAGGTGAACCCTTGTTCGAGCGTTAGAAGTGTAGCTAGGAAGGACTTAAAAGGTGAACTAGCCACCATCAGATCAATCAATTCCGAGTGAGGTTGTAGGTATTAAGTAGGATTCCAGGGTCTAGGTGATACTCTTTTCTCGTCTGAATTCTCCCAAAGTTTCCTGCTTTTGTCTGTTTGTACGTTGATTAGTTAATTTTAGTTAATTCAAATCTCAACTCAAAACCCAAATCAAATTACTCAGTATTTCCAATTTCTATGTCTAGGTTAAGTCTTGTCTATAGAGTGTCCTAGGTTCGATATTCCGGTCTTGCCTTAGCTATTCTACTATCCGATAGGTACACTTGCCTTAGGGTTCGGTCTAGTTTAGGTATTTTCGGTAAAATTAGGTGTGTCTAGGTCTAGTTTAGGTCTAGGTTTTTATAGTAGTTTTTAGAGTCGTTCCGAACACATCAGTTGTACTCATATCCACGCATGTACCCAACGCCTTTTGCAATAATTACCAAAATAGAGAAGTGGATGAGTTGTCGCGGTCATAGATGATAGAGAGTGGTACTAAATGCCTTAAGACAACCTCCTTGTAATATTTTTTTTTTAGTCAACTTTTCCATCTTAATGGTTTCCTTAATTGATAAGAAATGCGCGGACTTCGTCAACCGATTGACAATTACCCAAATCGTGTCGCATCCACTAGTTGTCTTGGGCAATTTCGTTACGAAATCCATGGAGTTATGTCCTCACTTCTACTACGGGATCTCCGGCTGATGTAGTAATCCTAACGGCTTATGGTATTCGACCTTGACTTTTGAACATGTCAGCCACTTGTTAACATAGGTGGCAATGTCAGCTTTCATGTTAGCCACCAATAGTGTTCCTTGAGATCTTAGCACATCTTGTCTAATTCTGGGTGAGTCGAGTACTTGGACTTGTGCGCTTCTTTCAATACTAGATCCCTTAGATTCCCAAAGCTCGGCACCCAAATCCGATTCATGAAGTGGCATATCATCTTGTTTGATTTCAAATTGCTTGTCTATACCCCGCAAGGATTTGTCTTTCAGGTTCCTTGTGTACTTCCTGCTAGGCCTAACGAATGTAGGTTGTAGGGTCTGTCTGAATGGTCATTCTCAGAGTCTGTACTCTTAGTGTCTTGGTTCTCTCCTTTCGGCTCAAGGCTTCTCCAGTACGTTTTCCTTACCAAGATGAGATCTGATTTCACAGTCATAATTGTTTATTAACTCGACCCATCTGTGTTGTATCATGTTAAGCCCCTTCTGATCGAACACATGTTGGAGGCTCCCGTGATCAGTGAAAATAGTACACTTACTACCATATAAGTAGTGCCTCTGGATCTTGAGTGCAAAAACTACAGCTCCCAGCCCAAAATCATGGGTGGTGTAGTTCTTCTCAACCACTTTTAACTATTGTGATGCATAAGCGATGACCTTGGTGTGCTGCATCAATACACACCGAAGTCTCTGTTGAGGCGCGTCACAATAAACCACGAATCCATTTGTCCCCTCAGGTGGGGATAGAATGTGTGCACTGCACAACTCCTGCTTCAGTAGTTGAAAAGTTGTTTCTTGTTTATCTTCCCAGTCAAACTCCTTATCCTTCTAGGTAAAAGCTGTTAATGGTTGGCTATTTTGAAAACTTCTTAATAAATCGGATATAGTAACCAGTCAACCCAAAAATTTTCGGTACTGGTGCTTCCTAGTTCTTGATTGCTCCAGTCTTGGATGACTCCACGTGAATACCTTGCTCATTGATCACGTGAACCAAAAACTGTACTTCACGAATCCAGAATTCGTACTTTGACTTGCACACTCTGTCCATGAGGTCCATGAACACGGTTGGTGCATTGGTTAGCCCAAATCGTATGACCATGAATTCGTAATGACCATCACGAGTCCAGAAGGCGGTCTTGGGAAGGTCATCCTCTTGAATTCGAAACTGATGATAACCCAGACGCAAGTCACTCTTCAGGTAAAAACTAGCTCCTTGTAGCTTGTACAAGTCATCGATCCTGGGCGGGGTACTGATCCTTAATGGTGATTTTGTTCAACTCCCAATAATACGTGCACAAAAAAATCCATCCTTCTTATGAAAAAAGTTATGACCGGTGCTCCCCATGGTGAGGAACTCGGTTGAATGAAACCCTTGTCCAAGAGCTCCTGCAACTAGTTAGACAACTCCTGCGTTTCAAATGGTGCGAGTCTATATGGTGACCGCGCAACCGTTATAGCTCCTGGAACCAAGTCAGTTCGAAACTTGACTTGTCTTAATGGCAGGAGACCGAGCAAGTTTTCAGGTAAGACTTCTGGATAGTCTCGGACGATCAGTATGTCTCCTAACTTCCTTTCCTCAACCTTCCTTTCTGCTACATGAGCCAAGATCACATGATACCCTTTTCGTAAATACATTCGGGCCTTCATGCATGAAATGATTTTAGCATTGAATTGCTCCTCCCTCTTTGTATCGAGAATGTTTCATTGTTTGCAAGTGGTATGTGAATGTTGTTCTTCTGGTAAACAATCTTCGCTTGAATCTTTGATAACCAATCCATCCTAATCACTACGTCGAAGCTTCCAAGTGTTACTGGTAGTAAGTTGATGTTGTATGAATAGTGTGCTAGGTCTAGAATCCACCCTTGGAATATCTTATTAGTCTCAATCAGCTTACCATCGGCTAACCCCATCATGATGTTCGATTCCTAATGTGTCTCTACGTTCCCCACTACATATTCCCTCCAGCGAGCTATATCCTCATTTGCATTCTGATTTGGGAAAATCTCTGCAGAAATGCCTCGCCTACCCACATTCATATCCGGTGTTGGTAGTGGTGGTTATTGGTGTTGTAACCATTATTGAACAAGAGGCCTGAGCACTGTGACTGATCTTCTGACACTTCTAGCACCTGGCACTTCACATGCCTCGTTGTGATGGAGACTGCATTTCTTGCATGTTGACAGGGAACCAGTGTATACGCTCCCTTGGTTCCTCTTGTTGTTCAGATTGTGTTGCAACAAATCACTCATAATTTTAGGTGCCTTCTGGGTCCGAGATGATTGACTCCTGACTTGATATCCTCTCTTCCCTTGTTGTCTTACTTCACAAATGTACTTTTCATGTCCATTATGTCACGAGGCACACTTTGATCGGCAAGGTGATGCGAAGGACTAATGAAACTCTGAATTGTACTGGGTTCTGCTGATGTAACTATACCTTGAATTTGGGTGCCACTTCCTAAGATGTACCATTCAATCTTCCTGTATTCTGGTGCCACATTGGTTGAACACAACCTGCAGAGTTCATGGAATCGGTTGGAGTAACCGACCACGTCAGCGTCCCTTATCAGAAGATTCCAGAACTCATGCCTAAGCTACTATTGTTTGTTACGGGAACAATATCCCGCCCTTAGCATTGAATCACCCATCGCCTTGCCGAGTTGGTGATGCATTGAACATAGCTCCTAGTCATTACGATGACGAACCTCCTTAACCGTTAGTTGACCTATGTTACAGCTAGGTTGATGGTGATCCGTGACCTCCACGGCCTAATCATGGAGATCCTCAACATCGGTTTAAGTGAAATGGAGTGTATGATCATGAGAGGCATAGCGTGCCACCAGCACGGGCACAGAATGCTCAGCAAAGGTGCCAATCAGTGATAATGGTAAAGTGACACGGCATGACTCACCCTCCTTGGTAGTCGAGGGTATTCTCTCTCTATGCTCCCATTTTCGCTAAGTGTCGGCATGCCTCTTGTCGGGTAGTGAAGATGTCATTGTTCTGAAGCTCTCCTCCAAAGATAAGGAGTCTTTGTAATGTAAAATGGCGGGAGTGGACTCCTCATAGTGGTTGCCCTTGGCTGTAATGTCGTCAACGCCCTCCTCGATGTTAGTCTCGTAAGTCAAATCAGATGTAGGTGACGTACTTGTCAAATCAGATGTAGGTGACCTCAATTCGTTTTCTGTCCCCAAGATTTGGGCCGCCGTCGTCCGGCAACCTCTACTCCCACCACCATGTTGTTTCTTCTGCACCACCTCTACTCCGACAACCCCTAATTTTTCTGGGGGCTACCCTGCCGTTTTCTCCTTCTCCCTTTACCCCTCCCGTCTTCCTTTCCGTTCTCCCCGGCACCCCCGTTCCCTGGGTTTCCGCCTCTTTCCCTTTTCAGTTTCATTGTCGCCTTTTCATCCGTCTTTCCTCTTAGCCTCGGTTCTTCTGCTTCCTTTGTTTGTCGGCTTCCCGGCGCCGCCGGACCACCGCCTCCCAACGGTCCGCCGGACCATTTTCAACGGTCACGCGAACCTTTGGTACGCCGGTGTCTTTGGTACGCCGGTGTCTTTGGTTTGCCGATTTTCAGGATCGCCGCCACCCTTTATCGGGCCGACAAACCGTCGGTTGCCCTTTTTTTCCCAATTGTGCCATCTGAGTTTTTTTTTTCAATCGTGTATTTCGTCAATTTAAAGTTACTCTATTTACCATTTTGCCATAGCCTTTAATTACTATGTATGGTTCGTACTCTTCGGTTTTTAAGATAAAAAACGGCCACTCATTTTATGTTGGTGTAAATTAATTTTGACGGGGTTTTGCTCGTTGAATTTTTCTGCACCTCGTGGTCTTTTTTTTATTTTTATTTATTATTATTATTATTATTATTATTTTTTTTTGAAGTGGTCCGGCGCCCTGCTGGTTCGTGCCCCTCTGGCACGTGTCCCTCCCGGTTCGTCGGTGCTTCTGGTTCGCCGGCTTTGCCCGTTTGTCCGTGTTCCTTTGGTTCGTTGTCCTCCTTTGGTCGGTCCGTTGGGCGTTCCTACGGTTATTTGTCCTGCTGAGGGAGCCG
Organism: Deinandra increscens subsp. villosa; assembly: GCA_039602395.1. NCBI lineage: Eukaryota > Viridiplantae > Streptophyta > Magnoliopsida > Asterales > Asteraceae > Deinandra > Deinandra increscens. The sequence goes on from JBCNJP010013830.1 coordinate 7,333, forward strand.
TTTCGTGTCCTTTTGGTGTTGGTGTTGGGGTCTGTTTGTTTGTGGGTTATTCGTCAGGGGTGTGCTGTTATGTCTGAAGCCCAGGGTGTTGTTGGTACTTGGCCGTGTCCCTTTAGGGCGTTTCATTGTTGCCCGGATGGGTTGGCGGATTCTAAGGGGTTTCCGCGGTTGGTGGCACATATCAAAGGTTTTCATTTGTCCTCTGACGGGAAGAAGGGGACCTTACGAGATTCCATCTCCTCGGATTGTGCCTTGTTTGCTTCTGTCGGGGAATCTTTAAAGGTCTTGGGGCAATGGTTGTGTGGGGGGTGTATGCGCCTACACGCTCTCAGCCGGGCGTGCCACCACACGGACGGCGTGGCTAAGTTCAGGGGCGCTGTTGGGGATGCGGATGAGTTTATTGTTGGAATCCCCAGGCCACTTGTTAGGAGGGACATTGCTCCGCCTGGGGGTGTGCTGGTGGACGAGGTCCTTCTTGATCGTGTTTTTTCCCTCCCTGTCACTACTATGAAGAGCATCCCGTATAGTTGTCGTATGGCCTTTTCCCATGCCTTAGCGGGTGCTCTAAGTAGGGTAGCCGCTGCGCCTGATTCCATTGAGGCGTGGGTGAGGCTTTTGTTGCTACCACGTTGCACGCTGAGAGTTTTTCGGCCTTCTAACCGTCAGGAGCGCAGATCGGGTAATAGGAAGGCCCTGCAATGTCAGAGCATCCAGCGATCGCTGGATGCTTGGGGGAACGGGGATGGTTTCCATGGGCTCATCTTATCGCTTTTTGCCCAACCCCCTGGAGATGCCTCTAGGCAGGGTGCGTCAGTTCATGGGCCCGATAAATCTATGGAGAGCTCTAATGTTAAGCAATGCTTGCGGAAGGTTGCAGACGGGCATTTCACTGCTGCGGTGAAAGTTTTATGCTCTTCAGGTGTTGCCCCCATTGGTAAAGGTACTTTGGATGCGTTGGTTGCCAAGCATCCTATCCTGCCCCCTCCGGTTTTACCAACATCCTTGCTCTCCGAGCCATCCCTTGTGGCTGAGGCTGATTGTGTTCTTGGCTGCATCAGGTCCTTCCCCAAAGGGACTTCTTGTGGGCGGGACGGGCTTAGGGCCCAACACATTATGGATGCTTTATGTGGTGAGGGTTCCGCGATTGCGGACAGGTTGCTTGGGGCCATTGTTGGGGTGGTTAATCTATGTTTAGGGGGGAGGTGCCCTAAGGTTCTTGCGGGGTTTGTTGCGTCCGCCCCTCTCACTCCCCTGCTTAAACCGGACAATGGGATCCGCCCTATTGCTGTTGGTGCTATCTGGAGAAGGTTGGTTTCTAAGGTGGCTTTAAGGGGGGTTGGGAAGGAGATGGCTTCATATCTTTCTGATTTTCAATTCGGGGTGGGTGTCCCTTGCGGGGCTGAGGCTGTGCTCCATGGTGCCAATCGGTTTTTACATGAGTTCCATTCTGATGGGTCGTTGGCTATGCTTACCGTGGATTTCTCCAATGCCTTCAACTTGGTGGATAGGACTGCCCTCTTGCGTGAGGTTCGGACCCGGTGTCCCTCCATCTCTCTATGGGTGGATTTCCTATATGGGCAGCCTTCCAGGCTATATGTTGGTAATGATTACATTTGGTCTACCACCGGGGTTCAGCAGGGGGATCCTTTGGGGCCTCTCCTTTTTGCCTTAGTTTTGCATCCGCTTGTCCTCCGAATTAGAGATCAGTGTCGGCTACCCTTCCATGCTTGGTACCTGGATGATGGTACGATTATTGGGGACGCTAAGGAGGTTGCTAAAGCTCTTGATATTATCAGGTTTGAGGGCCCTACGCTTGGTCTTGTTTTAAATATCTCCAAAACGGAGGTTTTTTGGCCGTCGTGTAATGGGGTGAAGACGCTTGATGGGTTATTTCCCTCTGGGATTGGGAGGCCGAGGCTTGGGGTGAAACTTCTGGGGGGAGCTGTTAGCCGGGATGTTGGGTTCATTAGTAGCCTGGCTGTGAAAAGGGCGTCCTCAGCCGTGGAGCTAATGCGTTGCCTCCCTCGTCTACGGGATCCTCAATGTGAGCTCTTGCTGCTCCGGTCTTGTATGGGTGTTGCTAAATTGTTGTTTGGCCTTCGGACCTGTCAGCCGGCGCATGTTGGGGGTGCTGTTGCTATTTTTGACAAGGGCCTCCGGGGGGCCATTGAGGACATTGTCGTTGGAGGGGGGGCTTATTTCGGTGACCTCCAATGGAGGCTGGCCTCCCTCCCGACACGTTTTGGGGGGCTGGGGTTATGCTCGGCGGAGGATGTTTCTCAATATGCTTTTGTGGCTTCGAGGGCGCAATCTTGGAGCTTGCAGGACCATATCCTTCGGGGGTGTGGCATTAATGGGATGGATTCCGATTTTGTGTGCGCGGTTGATCACTTACGCACTTCACTTCCTGATTTTGATCTTGGCGGTTTTTCTAGCAAGGACACCGCCCCCTCTAAATCTCAGGATACTCTGGCGAGTGCCCTTTTTAGTAAAATTGTCCAGAGTTTGGAAGTGGAATTTGCCCTATCCCCTCGCCAAAAAGCTGTGTTTGCATGTCTTCGTGCTCCTCGGGCCCAAGATTTCCTGAACGTCATCCCCATCGAAGGTTTGGGCCAACATATGTCAGCTGTGGAATATCGGGTTATCCTTAAGTATAGACTTATGATCCCTATCTTCCCTCATGATGGACCTTGCCCTGTGTGCCGCAAAGCTTGTTTGGACACTTTTGGCGAGCATGCTGTCCATTGTAAGGAACTGCCTGGGTTCAAATACAGACATGACTGGGTTAGGGATGTTTTGTTTGATGTTCTGAAACGTGCGGGGATCTCTGCTAAAAAGGAGGCCCCTGTGAACTTTTTGACCGATCCGTGTGAGGGGAGATCTACTTTACGACCGGCTGATGTTCTTGTGTTTGGTTGGGCAGGGGGGAAACACGCATGCGTTGACCTTACCGGTGTGTCCCCTCTTGTTGGGCTCCGGGACAATGGGTTTACTGCGGGACAAGCGGCTTTGAAGGCGGAATCCGGCAAAGTTGCTAAACACGAGAAAGCCTGCATTGAAAATCAACACGTGTTTATCCCCTTTGCTTTCGACACCTTTGGGTTTCTTGCTCCGGAGGCAGTTGAATTTCTACGCAGGGTTCAACGGGTCGTAAATTGTAATTTGTCGTCGCCAAAGGCTCAAAACTTTATTTTCAGTAGGATTGGTTTCGCTATCCAAAAGGGGGTTGCGGCGCAGCTTGTTGCCCGGCTACCCCCCACTTCTTTGTAATTGCTTTTAGTAATATTTATAATATTACTATTGAAATGTCACCCTTTGCTATAAATTACCCACTTTTAATTTAACAGGTATAAATCGTATTGTTTATATGAGAACTAGTGATTTTATTATAAATTTATAGCTATTACAATGTCATGTGTTGAGGATATTACATTGCATGTTTTATATGAAGGCATTGAGTAAAAAGAAAAAATATATACATTTAAATGTCAATAAGCTTGGAAATGTAAAGGCTTTGAAAATTGAATACCTCACTATTATCTACACTTTTCATATGGACCAAAACTCGTTATGAGTGGATTCATTATTACAAGTCTATGCGTTCCACTCGGTGATGTTTAGAATCACCCCACAATTGGTTATATGTTGTGAAAACATTATTGATGAGGATATGTTGGAAATAATGAGCTCTTAGTAGAAAACCACGAGACTCATCTCGTTGGTAGAACCCCATTCCCATAAGCGAATGTGGGCATGTGGCAACATATAATGACCAAAGTGGAAGCCATGATTATTGTCTTCTCATGTAATGACTAAAGTAAAAAAGTTTTGGTTGTGATCGAGGATACAATAACAAATGGAGAAATTTTCATTATGTTCAGATTAAAAACAACATCCTCATGATGTTATTCTAAATGCTATCATAGCTAGTAATGAATATAATAACTAGACCAAAGTTATGGTATATTATTACTTGCATATTATAAACCACTTGTTATTAATTCATGATTCCATAACCTTTTGTTATTTTGATGAAAGTTATGTAATAGTCAAAGTGATAAGATTTGAGCATCTCAAATAATATAATTTTACTATAACTCAAGTTTATAGAAAGACGTGTTATAATATCATGTATTGCACAAGAGTTTATTGTGCACCTCATTCTTAATGTGCTAAATGATTAAAAGATAAGTTATGTTTTACTATCACAATCTCACAAAAGAGTATACACATGTTTTATATAACAGTATGTTATAACTTTGAGAATTACATGTTTTGATATTATAGCATGTCCTCTAGATGCTTTATATTATTCGTATAAAGGGTAGTAGAATAAAGCAAATAAAATGCCCATTTGTGGTTTATTGTCACTCTCATGAAAAACTATAAATATGCTTAGATATGATACTCAAAGTTTTATGCTCCTTAAATCTCACAATCGATCTATGTAAGGCCATAATCGATCTATCTAAGGCCAGTA
>JBCNJP010013831.1:0-11809 GCA_039602395.1 Deinandra increscens subsp. villosa
AACCGCTTCCTATTTGTTTGGATCGGAATTCCATTCATACGTACGCTAATCATAATTGATTAGATTTTCTCTCTGCAAACACACATACAATCCTTGTAATCTTCTGATTTTATCCGATCGTGAAGTGGTATACACTCCATTTTATCGATCTGAAAGCGATAATCGCGACTTCAGATTCTATCAGTTTACACTTTTCTAACAAAGATCGATAAAATTTCTGTAACAATGGCTGGAGAATCAGTTCGTGATATGACATCCAAGTTCGTGAAGTTGGCGAAATTCGAAGGAACAGATTTCAGAAGATGGCAAAAGAAGATGCAGTTTCTGTTGACAACGTTGAAAGTGGTGTACGTTCTGACAACCCCTGTGCCGGAGGAAGTGGAAAACGAAACACTCGAACAGACCAGGAGGAGGAACAAGTTCTGGAACGATGATTTCATCTGCCGTGGTACAATCCTCAATGGTATGTCTGACACTCTATTTGATATTTATCAGAATGTCGAATCAGCAAAAGAATTGTGGGATACACTTCAAGCCAAATACATGGCTGAAGATTCATCCAGTAAGAAATTCTTGGTAAGCGATTTTATGTTATATAAAATGGTGGATGGGCGTTCTGTGATGGAACAGTATAACGAGTGTTTGAGTATACTCGGTAGATTTGAACAACATGGTTTAAAAATGGATGAATCCATTGCTACTGCTTCCATCATTGATAAACTCCCGCCTTCTTGGAAGGAATTCAAACACGGTTTGAAACATAAGAAGGAAGAATACAACCTTGTTGAATTGGGCAGTGCTATTAGCATTGAGGAAGGTTGTAGGAGAATGGAAACTGTTTGGGTGAAAGAACCAGAAAAAGACATTGGTGGTTCCACTGTCAATGTTGTTGAAGAAACAGGTCCTAGTAACAAAAAGGGCAACAACAACAAGAAGCGTAAATTCCAAGGTGGTGGAAAGAAGAAAGGTTTTGGAAAGAAGTCTAAACAATCCAATGAAAGTGGCTGTTGGAAATGCGGGAAGCCGGGGCATTTCAAGCGTGATTGTCGACTAATGAAAGGCAAACAGGAGGCTGGAACTAGTGGTGGATCCAACAAGGATCCAAAACAAGCAGGTCAGATTTTTACTATTGATTATAATTCGGAAGTGAATTATATTTCATTAATTTCTGAATCGTTCTATGTGCAGGATGATGATATTGCTTGGTGGTACGATTCTGGAGCGACATCTCATGTTTGTAAGGACCGAAGATGGTTCAAGGAACTTACAACAATTCAAGATGGACGAGTATTAAAAATGGGAAATGTCGCAACGGAACCGATCCAAGGAATAGGACTAGTTGAACTTACTTTTACTTCTGGAAATACTATTCGTTTATGTAATGTATTGTTTGTGCCCGGCATCCGGAAAAACTTGTTATCCGGTATAATATTAAATAAGTGCGGGTATAAACAAGTGTTGGAATCCGACAAGTATGTCTTGTCGAAACATGGTTCTTTTGTTGGTTTCGGTTATCTATGTAATGATATGATTATGTTAAATTTGCATGTGCCTTTTAAGGATAATTCTGTTTGTATGGTTGATTCAACATCTAATATTAAATTGTCTAAGTTAGAATTATGGCATGCTAGGCTAGGACATGTTCACCATAAAAGAATGAAAGAAATGTCTAGAATGAGCATGATTCCTGCTATTGAATTGGACCATAATAAATGTAAGACTTGCATGTTAACTAAGATCACTAGAAAACCATTTAAAAGGGCCAATCGTGATTCTAAACTTTTGGATTTAATTCATAGCGACTTATGTGATTTGCATGCTACTCCATCTTTGGGAAATAAAAAATATGTCATAACTTTTATAGATGATGCATCACGGTTTTGTTATGTTTATTTATTACATACAAAAGATGAAGCTCTTGATAAATTTCGGATTTATAAACAAGAAGTTGAGCTTCATCAAAAGGAATTAATAAAAATTCTTCGTACTGATCGTGGAGGGGAGTATTATGATCCAGTTTATTTTCAATCAACTGGAATAATACACCAAACAACTGCTCCATATACACCACAACAGAATGGTGTGGCTGAACGCAAGAATAGGACTTTGAAGGAAATGGTGAATTCAATGTTGTCCTATTCTGGCTTGAGTGAAGGATTCTGGGGTGAAGCCATGTTGACGGCATGTTTCTTGTTGAACCGGATTCCCGGTAAGACTGACAAGAAAACCCCATATGAACTTTGGCACAAATCTGTACCAAACTTACATTATCTTAAAGTTTGGGGATGCAGAGCTGTTGTTAGACTAACAGAACCTAAAAGGAAAACTTTAGGTGAAAGAGGTATAGATTGCATATTTATTGGATATGCTGAGAATTCTTATGCTTATAGATTCTATGTATTAGAATCAAATGAGTATGTTGCGGTGAATTCAGTGATAGAGTCACGAGATGCAATCTTTGATGAAGAAAGATTTACATCTATACCAAGGCCAAGGGATATGAATCCTGTTACGAAGATATCTTACAATAATGAAGATATTCCTTCGACAAGCACCGAACCAAGAAAGAGTACGAGGGTGAGAAAAGCTAAAGACTTTGGTGATGATTTTCAACTATATTTAGTTGAAGGGTCTAGGGATGATATTAATTTTGAATATCAATATTGTTTCAATATTGAGGGAGACCCTGTGACGTACAGTGAAGCTATGGCTTCGAGGGATGTTGCTTTTTGGAAGGAAGCAATTCAAGATGAGATGGACTCTATCTTGCAAAATAAAGTTTGGAAATTGGCTGATTTACCTTCTGGGTGTAAACCTCTAGGAAGTAAATGGATCTTCAAGAGAAAGATGAAGATAGATGGTACTGTTGATAAATACAAGGCAAGGTTGGTAATCCAAGGTTTTAGACAAAAGGAGGGTATTGATTATTTTGATACTTATGCTCCAGTGGCTAGAATATCCACGATTAGACTGTTGTTGGCACTTGCAGCTATTCATAATCTTGTCATTCATCAAATGGATGTGAAAACTGCTTTCTTGAATGGTGAATTAGAAGAAGAGATTTACATGAAACAACCCGAAGGGTTTGTTATGCCTGGACAAGAAAATAAGGTGTGTAAATTAGTAAAATCTCTTTATGGGTTGAAACAAGCACCTAAACAATGGCATCAAAAATTTGATGAGGTTGTGTTGTCAAGTGGTTTTGTTTTAAATCAAGCAGACAAGTGTGTTTACAGTAAATTTGATGAAACTGGAAATGGAGTCTTGATTTGTTTATATGTAGATGACATGTTGATATTTGGTACGAACCAAAATCAAGTGGATAGAACTAAAGAATTCTTGTCATCTAAATTTGCAATGAAAGACATGGGTGAGGCTGAGGTGATCTTGGGTATTAAGATTACACGTGAGAACAAAGGAATTTCTATTTCTCAATCCCATTATATTGAGAAGATCTTAAATAAGTTTAACTTCAAGGATTGTTCTCCAATAGGTACTCCCATTGATCCTAATGTTAAGTTATTAAAAAATAATGGTGAGGCAGTCTCTCAAATGGAATACTCGAAAAGAATTGGATCACTTATGTATGCCATGATAAGTACTAGACCGGATATAGCATATGCTGTTGGGAAGCTTAGTAGATTTACTAGCAATCCTGGTACTCATCATTGGCAGGCTTTGGGTCGAGTATTCAAATACCTGAAAGGAACCATTGATTATAAGCTAACTTATATTGGGTTTCCTTCGGTTATTGAAGGTTATTGTGATGCAAGTTGGATAACCAATATGGAAGATCATTCTTCTACATCTGGTTGGGTGTTTCTTCTTGGGGGAGGTGCTATTAGTTGGGCATCGAAGAAACAAACTTGCATAACAAAATCAACTATGGAAGCGGAGTTTGTTGCTTTAGATTTGGCTGGTAATGAGGCAGAATGGTTGAGGAATCTCCTCCATGATATTCCCTTGTGGCCAAAACCAATGTCTCCCATTTCTATCAGGTGTGATAGTCAAGCTACCTTGGCTAGGGCATATAGTCAAGTGTATAATGGAAAATCGCGACACTTAGGTGTGAGACACAGCATGGTTCGTGAGCTCATTATGCGAGGTGTCATATCGGTTGAGTGGATTGTAACTCATCGGAACTTGGCTGATCATTTAACCAAAGGGTTGAATAGAGATCTCGTGAAAGGATCAGCTGTGGGATTAGGTTTGAAGTCCATATGAAAACTCTCATGTTAAGATACCCAATTCCCACATAATATGACGTTATGTGCTGAATTCAATGTGGAAAGCTTGACATTTAGAGTTTGGAACACAAATTTATTATCCCAAGGTATGTGTTCAGTTCTGCTAGTGAAAGTAGGTTGAAGTGTATTGCTTCTTAATAGTTCTTTTGAAAAATTGCCTTGGCAGGTGCAAGACTAAAGGAACTACCTATATAAGTATGAGGTTTAGCTGCTTCAAGAAGCTTGGACTTGGCTTTGATGTACTTATGAAGGATAGGGACATAGGCTAGTAAAATAATGTGTCATGTAAGGTTTATGTATGTAAACTATTGTGTATATTATCTTCATGTATTCAATATGAATATTACAAGGTTCAATCTTTCGAGACACCTTGATATTCGAATATTTGGAATGTGTAATATACTAATGTGAAATTCAATCGTCTCGACATTTCATTTATGCAATAGTTTGGTTGTTTGCTATGAACTAGTTAGTAATTCTATGATTACACTAAAATGGGGGAGGTTTGTTGGTATTTTAGTGTAAAATGGATAAAGTTCGATATGCAAATATGAGTCGACGCATATTTGCATATCAACGAGACTAACGGGGGTTCGGGGGCAGCGCCCCCGAAAGCGGGGTCCAAGGGGCGGCAGCCCCTGGCGGGGTCCAAGGGGCAGAGCCCCTGGCTGGGGTTAAGCTGCCAGGTCAGCTTGGAAAATTTTTATTTTCAATAAAAACGTTTAAGGGAAAATTGATTAGAAAATTAATTTTCGTAATTAATGTATATTTTATTTATATAAAATATGTTGTAATTATCCCTTAAAAACCGTGGATAACTGCTTGAGCAGTTGATCGACAACTCCAAACCGCTTCCTATTTGTTTGGATCGGAATTCCATTCATACGTACGCTAATCATAATTGATTAGATTTTCTCTCTGCAAACACACATACAATCCTTGTAATCTTCTGATTTTATCCGATCGTGAAGTGGTATACACTCCATTTTATCGATCTGAAAGCGATAATCGCGACTTCAGATTCTATCAGTTTACACTTTTCTAACATGATATAGAGATAGTCTTCTCCGATCGAACCATCGTCGGTTGCGGCGGTGAAAAACCCCATTACGCCGGTGACTGTTTCTAATTATTAACCCCATTGCATTCACATTTTCTATCTACGCCTCTTCCTCAAACGATTTGCAGATGACTTTACCAAGCCCTTTCTTATAAGGTTTACGATTGGGACGAAAAGCAGAAGAAAGGGGTCGTAATTTGGAAGTTTGATCCAGGATTAGAACCTTTTCGCATCACTGCTGCTTGAAGATATTACGATTACTTCTTGCACTTGCACGGACCGCACGATCTTCGTCTACCTCGGTAAGCTACTGTTTTTATCATTTGGTGGTCTTTTTTCCCCTTTTTCTTAAGTTTTGGATTTCATGTTGTCGGTTAACTGACTAAGCCTTTCATTTCTTGATGGATCTTTGAAGTAAAAAACAGAGTCGAGAAGATCATAGAGTGATAAGTAACCCCCCTCTCTTTTCAAACATCTGCAGCAATTTCCAGGTACACACAAGCATTATCTACTACTCTAACACGGGTTGAATGTTTGATTTTCTAAGCCATAAAAAGGAACTTAAATAATTATTGTTGCATAGGTTCAAATATGTAAGTGCGGTGCTGGGAGCACTTAAATTTTCATTCTGTGAGGCAAAAGCTGGTGATACTCTACTATGTCACTACATCAATCAGCCCGCTCTCTTCTAGATTTGGATTCTGTATCGTCTTTATCTCTTAATCGGTTTTACAGGTATCGAGTATTCAAATCCCAAGTTAACCCCTTTTTAACTTTTTTTATCATTAATATTTATCCGAAAATATAACATATAAATATAATGTATTTATATATACGTATTCGGCAAACGAAACAAACACACACGCATGGATATGTTGTTTGGTCACGAGTATTATTTTGAAATGATGTTGTACTTCCAAGTGTTTAAACATATTTTTAAGAGTTCCTTTCCAAGGGAAGATTTATATTGTTGTCAAATGAACCACACTCTTAAGTTTAAACCATACAATAGATGACAGGTATGTTTCTATTTGAGACTGCAAGGTATGCAAAGTGGTTAACGTGTCGCAAAAGTTTGCACACCAAAACAGATTATTGCAAATTTTGTTTACCCTGTATTAGTCTCCGACTCCAATGACTCATTTGGTGGTTTTGTTAAAATGCCTATCTTTTTAAATCGGCAGGTGAAGGGAGTGTAGTAAGTTCAGCATACTCCCAAACGTTTGTGTGACCATCTACATCAATAGTTATGTTCTCAGAAACAGGTTACCAATTTTGCGATTGATTTTGTTTTCTTTTCTACTGAAAAAATATGTGATAGTTGTATGGTTTCTAATTCTATAATAGTGGCTATAATCATTCTTAATATATTATCTTTTTTATATAACAGGTCAGAATTATAAGTTAGCTTTGTTTCTAGATATGATAATATGCTTGAACTCCAGTTTATTATATTGTGATTTTTGGGTTTTGATTGGAAACTTTTGTTTGTATCAAGAAATCACATAAATAGGTAAAAGATCGATCCGAGTGAGGAACTGAAGAAATCGGGACATAAGGTAGTATAGCTGAAATTCCCAAATCGTGATGGAATGTGTAGTTGTGATGAAGAAAAAGAAATCGAGGAACTAAAGAAATCAGTTCATGGTGATGATTTCTTCTCCTGTTTGTAGGGTCCATGAAGTGCAAGTTAATTTGACGTTTTCACTGATTTGTGGTGCAAAAGCAGAGATTTTGTTCCGCTATATGCGAACAAGATTAGCGCTTTATTATTATATCCCAGGCATATCTTCGGAGTTAACTTAAATAAATGTATTTTTATTGTTAAATTTTCTCACTGGAAATTGATAGTTTCGCCTTTTATACATGGTTTATTGAGACCCTATTGCATTTTCTTGATGAAATTAATAGGATGGTAAAACCAATGATGACTGAACTAGATAGTGAGCGTATTGCTTTATGCTTGAATGTATATTAGTCCATTTTTAGTGATCAATTAAGCATATACAACATCTATTTTATAATATTAGATACATTTTTACTAATTGAGTTTTATATGTATTATGATGTATTTAAGTGGCTTATAAAGCTAATTGATTAGCTTCTCTAATAAAAATTAGAAATGTCCAATCCCAAAAAACTTAAACGATCATGTACCGCCACAACGCGCGGAAGGGGTCAACATCTAGTTGTGATATTCTATTGTTGAAATTGTGATAGCCGACAAAATTACCTCTCATCCAAAATATCATATATTCTTACGACACAAATTAACTGGCTCTTGAAAGTGGAATATGACAATCAAGGTTACAATAATTTATTTAAGATAAAGTAGAAACAACACAAATAAACGAATTGTATGCTCAACCAAAAAAGACAAAAGTCATAAAAGGTTTTAAACACATAAGCAATGTGAAATGTTTGATTTTCAAACTAGCATCTAAAAGAGTCGAACAATGTCACAAAATATAAGACATCCACCGTCAACTGAATTTAAGTGGCTCTATAGCACTTAACACTTAACAGATAATATTTCCCCAATTGCCATCCACCGTCACCTCCATTTCTATTTAGTAAAGATGCAGAGATTAGATTAATCATATTCTTACAACCAAAACCATAACAATAACTTGTTAATTAAATCTTGATTATGAATCAATTTACCAGAACCCTAAACATCAATTCAATCATGTAATCATCAAAAATACAACTTGAATCATAGAACTTACTTGTAGTAAGGCATACAATCTTTGATGATGAAGAAGCCATTACTTGATTCCCGTTATGATACCTTGAATCGATGGATGATTTGGAAGAATCCTTAGTGGTGTTCTTGAGAGAGAATTGTGTTAGTGAGTTTTGATGATCGTATGATAATAACGATCGTTGTACAATTCTCTGTAATCTTCCTTAATTATAGGTATCTAATAGGAAATCATAATTGCCCCCTTAACTTAATAACATTTACATTTACTTCCATCAAATAAATGTAGGGGACCACTAATGTCATTTTGATATATTTAATTAGTTATAATGAAATGGTCCTAAGGCCATAATTATGTAGATAATTTCCAACATTCTCCCACTTGGCCGAGTGACCATTCATGATGAGTATTAGTAAGTTTGGCCAAGATAATACTCATAAAGTTTCATGTTAAAATCTTAGCAAAAAGATACAGTCATTCGAGTTATTTTCAACACGAGGACCCTCATCAATCATACTAAAGTCTCAACATAAAACACTTAGAAAACTTTAAAACCAAAATGACAAGAATATACGACATCTAATCGTATAGGTATGTCTATATATAAATAAGTGCATGCATACATTATTATAGACAATGATATAATACATTCGAGGAAATTTAAGTAAATAATTCATTAGAATATTATGATATCATACAAGATCTCTAGTAAAACCCATCTTTGTTACGAGCTCATGAAAGACTTTGGGTGGTAGACCTTTCGTCATCGGATCCGCAAGCATATCGTGAGTGCTAATGTACTCGATACAAAGGTTATTTTCCTCTACTCGTTCTCGTACAAACCAAAACTTTGTATCAAGATATAATCCTGCCCCGCTCGAATTATTACTATTCGAAAAGCTAACAGCAGCAGAATTATCACAGTAAATCTTCAATGGTCTTGATATGGAGTTTACAACTTTAAGTCCACTTATTAGGTTCCTCAACAACATTCCATGGCAAGTTGCATTATAAACGGCAACATACTCTGCCATCATTGTCGAAGTCGTCGTTAATTGTTGTTTATGACTTCTCCACGAGATAGGCCCACCTGCTAACATAAAGATATACCCCGAAGTTGATTTTTTGTCATCTTTGCACTTGGCAAAAGTCAGAATCAGAATAGCCAATCACTTCTAAGTTATTTGTTCTTCCATAAGTTAGTTTGTAGTCCTTGATTCCTTGAAGATATCGCAACACTTTCTTTGTTGTCTTCTAGTGATCTAGGCCAGGATTAGATTGATAAAGGCCTAGCATTCCAACAATATAAGCAATATCAGGACGGGTACAAACTTGAGTATACATTAGGCTTCCAACTACAGAAGCATAAGGTATCATTCTCATTTTTTCCTTTTCTACTTCTGTTTTCGGACATTGAAAAGAACCGAAAATATCTCCTTTAACTACAGGAGCAACTGAGGGAGAGCAATGTTGCATGTTATAACGCGTAAGCACACGATCAATATACGCCTTTTGAGACAACCCTAATGTCCCATTAGCTCGATCTCAGTGAATTTCAATGTCGATCACATAAGATGCTTCCCCGAGATCTTTCATGTCAAAATGATGCGAAAGTAATCGCTTTGACTCATGCAACAAATCCAAATTGTTACTTGCCAAAAGAATGTCATCTACATAAAGGACAAGTATGACAAAATTGCTCCCACTCATTTTAAGGTAGGTACATTGGTCCACTTGATTTTTAATGAAATCATTCCTTTTCATAACTTCATCAAATTTCAAATACCATTGTCGTGATGCTTGTTTTAGACCATATATGGACTTTTTCAACTTACATACTAGGTGTTCTTGACCTTCAGACTTAAAACCTTCTGGTTGGGTCATGAACACATCTTCATGTAAATCACCATTAAGGAAAGTTGTTTTAACATCCATTTGATGTAGCTCCAAATCAAAATGAGCTACTAAGGCCATAACGATCCTTAAGGAATCCTTTCGAGATACAGGAGAAAATGTCTCCTGGTAATCAATTTCTTCCTTTTGGTTATAACCTTTTGCAACCAAACGTGCTTTATGTCGTTCGATGTTTCCGTTTGGGTCCAACTTGGTTTTATAAACCCACTTGCATCCTATGGGCTTCACCCCCTTAGGTAGTTCAACTAGTTCCCAAACGTTATTTTTACTCATGGAATCAAGCTCATCAATCATAGCTCCATTCCACTTAGACGATTGGTCACTACTAATGGCTTCATTATAGGAGGTCGGATCGTTGTACTTTCCTATGTCTAGGTCTGCTTCATTAAGATAGGTTACGTACACACCATAATCCACTTTATAAACCTCGGGTGGAAACCAAAACCTGACAACGCAGCTTCAAGAAAGCCCCAATCAACAGTATCATAGGCTTTTTGGATGTCAATCTTGAAAGCACTATCGAGGGGGACCGCACTCCCTATGATAGTTATGCATTAACTCTTGAGTAAGCAAGATGTTATCCAGAGATCCTCCTCCCCGGGATAAAAGCAGACTGGTTAACATTAACAATTTTCCCAAGCTCAGACTTAAAACGATCAGCCACAATCTTATGATGACACTTGTAAATAACATTATAGGCCTGTAGTGAGTGATCCTCCCAGGAGTTGGGACTTTAGGGACCAGAGCAATAATAGTATGATTCAGCTCATTCAGTAATTTACCGGTCACAAAAAAATCTTTAACAGCAAGGCAAACCTGTTTACCAACAATGGACCAGGCCTTCTTAAAGAAAGCAGCAGTAAAGCCATCCGGACCAGGGGCCTTATTATCATTCATAGCGAAAATAGTATCCCTTATTTCTTTGTCATCAACCAGCCGAGTCATGTGACTAGCCGATTCTGGATCAAGCTTTCTGTTAAAAAGATCAGGGGGAACAGACAAATCAGCAACACCAGAACATCCCAAGAAGGCCTCATAGTGATTAACAAAGGCCGTAGGAATAGCCTCCCCCTCATGCTTATTTCCAATCACATCTAAGATCAAGTTAATACGACCCTTATGGTTTCTATTCTTCAAAGAAGCATGAAAAAAGCCGTATTAGAGTCACCCGAGGCTAACCAATGCACTTTAGAATTTTGCTTCAAGAAGGATTCCTCATCAAGGGAGTACATCCGAAACTCAGCCATGCACCGGCTTTCCTCATCCCTCAAACTAGCATCCATAGGTTTTCTATCAATGGCCTGTTGAATCTCATCAAGCCGCTTTCGACTGGCTGCCACCTTTTCATGCAGGTTACCCTGCTTGAAAAGTAATTTACGTAAAGGACACTTCAGTAGCTTTAACTTTTTAGCCACACAAAACTGATGAACCCCAGAAATGTTAGTATCCAAACTAGATTTAACCACCTCCAGGAAACCCTCTTTTTTCGTCAGAATAATTGGCAAATTTAAACGGTTTCGGTTTGCTCTTCTTAGTAGCCTGAAGCCGTAAGACACATGGGCAGTGGTCCGAAATCCTGTAAGGCTGGAAAATAGTAGAAGCCTCCGGAAACGCATCAATAAACACCGAATTCCCCATCACTCTATCAATCTTCTTTAGAACACCCACCCCCCGATTTTGGTTTCCGACTCCAAGTGTAGTAGAAACCAGATATATTACTATCGGAAAGATCCACATCATTAACACACTCTTTGAATTCATGCATACCAATATCACTAACCGAAGGACCCTCCAATTTATCCTCCACGTTAAGGGCAAAGTTAAAATCCCCCATAACAATCCAAACTCTATATTTGATAAAAACATTGTGTAATTTAAGATCA
>JBCNJP010013832.1:0-11808 GCA_039602395.1 Deinandra increscens subsp. villosa
TTCGTTGGAACTCTCGACGTGGTTCTGAATTCACTTGGGAACGCGAAGATCAGTTTCGCGCCAAGTACCCGCACCTTTTCCCTGCCGCCGTTGCCCAACCCTAGTGTCCAGCGGAATTTCGGGACGACATTCTCTCAACTGGGGGAGTATGTGACACCTCGTAAGTTTCCGTCAACCTAAACGATAATGTATACCTATGTGCTAACTGTATTACGTAACTATTTATTTGCAATATGAAAATATTGTGCTTTACCCTTTTACATGCAATATAGTCGTAGTCTTGACGTAGCCTTAATCATGTACACGAACGACCTTTAGACATGATAACCCTTTACACGGAATGGTCGTTGGAATTTTAATAATAAAAGACGACCAACCAAGCACATTAACTATTTCATGTCATCATTACCATAAAAATAATAACTCATGATCCCATCATCTTGGGATTTCACGTTATTATGTTAATATTCATGCAAATGGTTTTAGTTGATCATTCGAATATTCAACGTTTGCATTTCATACATAAAACTATTTTCTCACAATAAAAATTCCAACGTATTTATGTACGAATCGAATCTTATTATATTCAAACATGACATAATATAAAAATATACGTTTAGACACCAATAATGTTATTAAGACTTGTGATCCAATCCTCACGTAAATATTTATTTATTTTACGTCCGAATCATTTTATTTAACTTCATAAACGTTCACGACGGATACACTTTTCATGCATGATATATATATACACATGCAACGTAGTTTTTCAATGTTATTAAACCTCGAGTATTTTTATTCCAAACCAAATCGTTGTTTATTTATTTTGTGACGTCGTGAATAATTATTTTTATAGAATCTTTGAGACTCGTCTTGATTTATTTAGTTCTCTCGTTCCTTCACGTTTAAACAACCCGTCACACTTTCTCCTCTCCCTCGTTTCCCCTCCCCGTGACCCGGCCTCCACCCGAGATCGAACTCGCGACCCCCCCCCCTTGCCTTTTTCTCGACCGGTTCAAGTAACCAACTCCAAACCACCCCCAATTCCCATTACTTGATCTAGTTACTTCTAGTACATATGGTTGACTCCCTTTCTTTGCCTTGTTCCATCAATTTGCAACATCCTTACAACCCTATGACATCATAGGGTGAAGTTGTCTCAACAAACCAACAACACTATTAACCATTGGTCCATGTTTTCCCTCCACAAACACATTACTTTCCCTTATTGTTTCAGTCACATACCACCTTAAACACACAATTTAATCACAAGCTTGAACTCTCTTGAACCCATTTGGGGCACCCTTGAACCGGCCAAGCTTGAGGCTCGAACCCGAGCCCCCCTTTTCCTTCTCTTTTCGGCTCACATACAACACACAAACACATAACCCTTAATCTTTTATTTAACTTAACCATACTAGATATTTATCAAACAACCAAGTCCCAAACACTTTTAAACTCTTTTTCTCTCCCTCTAAACCGTCCCTCTCTCACTCGGTCATCTCTCTCTCTCTCGGTTCACATACAACCGAAACACACACACACACACATAAACCAAACACTTTCCCTTTTCAAGTACATCACATATAAACACCTTTCCTTTATCCTAACTTCATTTGTTACCTACATTTTCAAGAAAATCCTCTCTTGCTCTCTCCTCCCTCTCATCCGTAAGTCTCTCTCTCTCTCTCTCTACTCTCTCTCTAAATTTCTCACTCAAACTCTCATTCCCTTGGTGATTTCAAGTGCTAGGAAGCAAGAACAAGCAAGAACAACCATCATCACCACCATTTTCGGCCTTCACCTTCTTCCTACATGGTTCCATCTCCACTTTTCTTGGTTAAATCTTGTTTCATCACGTGTTCTTAGTTCCATTTCATACTTAGATCACTCCATTAGCAAGTCTTGACTCACATTGTTGTCTAAACATGATTTTGACTCTTAAAATGCTACTAGTTAGTAACTATCACCATGTTCCTCCGTGTATTTACTTACTATGAACTCTTGATAGTAAACCTTGTACCATATTATGTACAAACTTTGATTTGTAGGAGATTTACACAAGTATTTGTTTGGTTTGCATTTTTGAACATAAACTTTGTATATGTTATGCTTTATGTGTTGATCTTGCAATTTTGGACCCATGGCTGCCCATGACACGTTTTTAAACTTTTAACATAGTCAAAGTAGGTTACTTTGAGCATTAGGAAGGTTACCTATGCTTAAAATCACCATAAGGACCTTTATGAAACAAAAAGTACACTTGAAAACTCTAGAAAAATCCATATAAATACAAATCAGTTTGACCAGAAAGTTTAAGCTTTTAAACAGTAGGTTATGATGCTTTAAGTGACTTTAGGACATGGCCAAAAGATCCCTTTTCAAATTACTTAAATTTAGGCACAAACCGGGACTAAAACCGACACCCGACGGGCCTGGAAACACCGTTTTTATTAGGAAACTCAAATCTGGCCCAAATGAACTTATAGGGACCTTTTAATGATGAAAACATGTTTACAAATGCTTATGGTGAATTTAGGAACCTAACTATGTCATTTAACGGGCAAACGGAACCAAAACGGCAAAACCGACACCAATTACACAAAACCGACAAACTTGTACAAACCGACACTTGAAATATTTATATACACTTTTTGGACAGAAAATAATCATATTTTATTTTACTTGGTTGATTTCTAACTTAAACGGATAAATATCGGGTAATCGGTGGTTACCGTGAAACCACCCGGTTTTCAACAAAAATGTCAAAATAACCAAATTCTCATATGAAAACCCTCATTTTGACTTAATATTTATTTCTATAAATATTTACCATGTTTAGATATTATTTGGGAATTTTTGTATATTTTATTTAATTAAAATATATATATAATTGACATTTTTCCAAATAAATGCACAAACGGACATTTTCACCTTAACACCTCAAATCAATTGACCCTAAGACTACCATGACGACAAGACTTGACCTACCTAATTGGAGTGACATTAGTGTCAACCCAATTACTTATTCTATTGCATGTCTCATAATTATCTAGGCTTGCATTTCCGTTGAACACATTCCGACTACTGTTTCTGAATCATGTGAGTTTTTCACGGCACCTTTTCTCTTTAACTATTTTCAATTACTTAGGGGAGAATTCATATTACTTTTACTATGCTAGACAATTAGACCTTGTTAACCTATCTGTTACATGTGCCTTTCGGCAGTCCACATCTTTATTTCATGTTCATTCATGTTATAATCAAATCCTACTATTAACTGAATTCGATTAATTATCATGTGAAACGGTAACGTTTGAATAGATCTATTGGGTTAACGCCCCTGCTCTGATTTGGTCGCTCCAATCATGACTCCGTTTTATTAGTCAAAGGGTACAAATTGTTATATCTTGCTTTTGCGGTATCCGCTGGACAAATATGCCAAGAGTGGGTAATCAGTCAGTTTCGGAATTCAGGGTATATGGTAACATTTCAACAAGTCTTATCTGATTTTGTCAAAGAATAGCATAAACAAATTTTCATAACAACTTTTGTATACTTTTCAAGGCTAGCAACTTTAAACCTGTGTGACTCACCAACAAAATTATTTGTTGACCGTTTTCTTATATGAATTCTCAGGTGCTTAACGGTTACTGCTGTTACCAATCTGGACCTGCATGATGACTGTTGCATTTAGGATCTTTCAATAAATTCTGGAGTAGGATTGTAGCCGTTGGAGATTTTCTTGGCATAACATCTGACGATGTCATGTCTCAAAAATCTTTTGAAAACTATTGTTTTGTAAAACTTAAAACAATTTGTGTAACTCATTACTTAAATTCCGTTGCGTAATGATTTGAAAACTCCAAATTTACTCCAAACAATTATCAACTTCCAAACGGCTCTAGTTGTTGAACCATCCAGAGTACGTTCTTGACCTTGACTGTGATAACGCTGGTTCACATCCCGACACAAAATTTTACAGGGTGTGACAAACTAGTGGCTTAGAATGGTTCTCAAAAGTTCTTAAAACCAATTGGTTCTCAAATGATCTTCTCCCAATATATATCTATATATATATAGAGAGAGAGAGTATATATATATATATATATAGAGAGAGAGAGAGAGATAGAGAGAAGAGAGAAGATCATTTGAGAACCAATTGGTTTTAAGAACTTTTAAGAACCAATCTAAGCCACTAGTTTATATATATGGAAACCCCCCTACCCATGAATTATAGTGGTCTCCACTTGAAATTAGTGGTTGAGATTTGGTTCTCAAAAGTTCTTAAAATAAAAAGTTCTCATTTGAACATATATATATATATATATATATATATATATATATATATATATATATATATTTATATATATATATATAGAGTGAGGTTCATTGTAGACACCCCCATAAGTGTAGACAAGTAGACACCCTATTTCACATGTGAAATTACTTTATTTCACATGTGAAATTTTCTGAACAATGAGAAAAGGGAAAAAAAAGAAAAAAGAAGTTAATCATAACCATTAGATCAAGAGATTTAATGGTGAAAAGAGGTGTCTACCTGTCTACACTTATGAACTTTTCACTATATATATATATATATATATATATATATATATATATATATATATATATATATATATATATATAGGGTTAGGATCCTGCGAAAACATATCTTTTTGTGAAAACTGCGAAAACACATATTAAAACTCACGTAACTTTTTCATACGTTAACGATTTTTCATAAAATTTGCGCCAAAAGTCTTATAATTACGTTATCTTTAAATCTGGAGCAAAATTTAAAAAAAAAAACTGAACGTTTTTTTCCCGTGTGATGCACATGTGCATCATATAATTAAAAAAAATTATAAAATGCTATTTTTTTCTTTAAATCTAAAGATAACACAACTATAAGATTTAGGGTGCAATTTCTTTTTAAACTATTAATGTATATCACATGTATGAGCGTTTTTTGTGGTATGATGCACATGTGCATCATTCAATAAAAACGCAAAAAAATGATGAAAATATATTACATATGGTGCGACTAAGAAAAAAAAATATTAACTCATACTAAAAGTATGAGTTTTTTTTTTATGATGCACATGTGCACCACACAAAAAAATATTAAAAAAAATAAAAAAAGTGTCAAGTTTTTTAAAACTTTTATAGGATTAAAGATAATATAATTTTAAGACTTTTGGTGCAAAGTTTTGAAAAAAATATTAACGTATGAAAAAGTTATGTAGGTTTTAAGATTTGTTTACGCAGTTCTCACAAAAAAATGGTGTTTTCGCAGGATCCTTCCCATATATATATATATATATATATATATATATATATATATATATATATATATATAGGAGGGTTATGATCAAATGAGAACCTATAAATATTGTGAGAACCACGAGAATATATATGAGCCACACATCTTAACCACCTTTTAAAATGAATAGTCTAGATAAATTTAAATATATTTAAGTTGAATTAAAATTTTAAAATCTATTAAATATATAAAAACGGCACTTAAGTAATTTTATATTTAAATTGAGATGACATAATAGGTGATATGACATAAATATCTACTTCCCACCTCCATTTTATATCGTTAATAACTTTTTATACAATAATAATTTTTTTTAAATTACACCATTAAATAGGACGTTTTTTATCTTTAAATTGGTTAAAGTCTCATTATTTTTTTATTAATTTTTTTAATGTATGTTGTTACATGTAGGTAATGAACAATTACATACGGGTAGCGACCATATACAAATGTGTAACGAACAATTACACGTATTTAAAATATTAACAAATATAAATATTTAAATTTATCTCTTATTGATCAGTGTATCACATTTTCTTCTCTCTCATTTTCCGTGTACAAATGATCTATCAAGGTACTCACTTGCACCTTTGGTGGAAGGAAAGAGGTGTATCTAAATGCCATTATTGACTGGATGGCAACATTAAGGATGGAGGATGGAGATAAACCCCAACAAACTAGGCAATTGATTGGTCAGGTAGGCGGTAAGGATATGATTATGTCGTTCGAAACCATCAAGAGAGTTACGAATTTTGATACTAAACCAGCCCGGTTCTATGTGTACCCGAAGGATGCTGATATGTATGAATGGGTGAAAAATACACAAGGATGGAATGAAATGATGACCAAACTATTTGCAAGACCAAAAGGGACTGATGGTTTACTGATGAACAATCTATTGCTACACCCAAAGCTTTTCACCACTATCACTCGTGATAACGTGACCCCACGAATTGGAAACAACACTAAGGTGAGGTATCATGAGACAAAAATATTATATGCATTGATGACTGGCTCACCTAGGTTTTCCTTTAGGCACTTAGCAATGATGAA
Organism: Deinandra increscens subsp. villosa; assembly: GCA_039602395.1. Lineage (NCBI taxonomy): Eukaryota > Viridiplantae > Streptophyta > Magnoliopsida > Asterales > Asteraceae > Deinandra > Deinandra increscens. The sequence continues at coordinate 6,380 of JBCNJP010013832.1, forward strand.
TGTTTGGCGAAGTCGAGAGAAGAAGAGGAGGGTAACAATCCTCGCACGTGCGTCTATTATCCGCCCTAATAAGAGATCAAGGAGTCGTACATGAGGCTTCTAAATTTTTGCCTCTTTCAATGAAAGGTGGTTAAACGGTCCACATTGAGCAGCGATGATTGGAAATATGAGAAGATAAATAGGTTCCACACTATTTTAGACAAGAAAAGTGGACGATTTTCCTTAGCACCAAGGAAGGATGTGAGACCTGATGAGCAGGCGGACGCAGCGGAGTTTGAGGAGTTTGTCTGCCAGAATGACAGAGTTTGTTTACGGGTTGTTCAAGATTGGAGTGCAGACTGATGGTGAGGGTGCCAATAATAGTGGGCAAGAGCCTGTCACGGGAGTTGACACGAGGGTTGCCACGGGGTCAACTAACCCAAATCAAGTAATGGAAGCGATTAGAATTCTGAGTGAGCAACAAGAAAGGCGAGATGGGGAGATGAAAACTTACATTAGACAACACACGATGTTTGGGGCATGGCAAGTGGAGAGTTTGAGAAACGACATGCATTTACTCAATGAGAGGGTGAGGCACCTTCATGATCACAATGTCGGGTTGCCATACACAAACCGCCCGAGGGAGGTGGATTTTGCTACCTTACCTCAACATTCGCATTGTTCGGGGCCGCATCATTGGCCATATGTCCCGCCTTCAGTTTATGTCCCTCTTCAGCAGACACAGGGTGGAGCTAGCAGCAGTAGTACAAATGCACCTGATGCATTTGACCTTAACTCTTTTGGGCAGTCCCTGTGGGCTGATTTCGTGGGTCCACCGATCCCACCGCCCCCGTATGATGATGAAGTGGAGGAGTAGAGCTTGCTGGTCGCGAATGATCAGGTCTATGTATATTATCTATTTCTTTCTCTTTTTATTATTTTCTAGTATTTGAACTATTTGCTATTTTGTTTGGTGTGTTTATTTTTGTTTTGTGTGTTTTGCTTTAGTTTAGGTTTGAAATTAATTGTTTAGTTTTATTTGAAGGGTTTCGTTTGTTGATGGTTAGTGAATTTTGAGTACCCTTATGGCCACTAAATGCTTTTAAATTCAAACATTGAGGACAATGTTTACCTCAACTGTGGGGATGGGGGAATATCTAAAAGTTTAAAATTTTCAAAAGTTAAAAAAAATAATTTTTTTTTGAAATTAAGTTGTTTCAAGTGATTGTTGAATGGACACGAAAGCTGTTTTTGACATTGTAAATCAATGACTCACTACTCGTTGGTACAGTTGTAGAGGTCCCTTGTCATGGTCGACTCCCAAAGTTGCATGATAAAGTAGATTCAGCGAGTGTTTTGTTTAAAATTGTAGGAATGCCCGACTAGGATTGACATGCCAAATTGTAGAAATACACACATGCTTTGCATCGTTAACCCTATTCCACCGTTTTTTTGTGAGATTTGAGCCTCTTAGTATTGATCATATCATATGTTATTGCTCATATTTCTTTGTCTGAGTAAGTACCAGAATGGTAGTTTTATTTTAGAACTTGAGTAGTTGATGCATAACAAGATCATGAACCAGAACTCGCACTTCCATGATAGAGGCACTAGGATTAACCAGTTGATCTTAGCCTTTTCTTTGTCATTCCCTCTAACATAATATCATCCACTAGTTGCCACTTTGTGCCTTTACCATTTCTTTTGTTAACTTCTTCTAAACCTAGAATAACCGGTTAGCCTTTCTATCTTACACCCGTGCAATGAAAACTTGTCAAGCTACAAATTTAGTAGTTTGAAGCTTTGTAGTTTGTTTGATTTAGAGAGAAAATAAATCCAGCCTATTACTGGGTCAAAATGACCAGATTTGAAGAAAGAAAAAAAGTAAAAAATAATATATAGTTTGTTCGGGTCCAAAAAAGACCCAAGTTTGTGCGCATTTAGTGATGTTATGCAATAAGTAGCCTATTCTCAAGTTTTAATTGCTTTCACCACTTGAAAATTCCTCATCCACAACCTAACCATAGCCTTTCATTATAACCTTTTCTGAAGACCTCTTGATATGTGTATGGTTTTGTGTTAGTTGCTGGAGACTTGATCACTATTCAAGCTTATGATAATGGCTCTACATTCTTGGTTTGAGAGATCCACATATACTAGTGCATCATTGCTAGTCCGAAACAAACCGAGTGGAGTGATCTATTGTGAGTGGTGCATTTGCATGTAGCTATGAAAGTTAGGCATGTTAAGTCTAGTTGGGCAATCTGAGTTTACTTGAAAAATCACTTTACTTGCTGAATTGTAAATCTATTGGATGTTGTAAGTCTTGTGAGTTGGGTATGCCTTGGGACCTTAACGCAAATTAGCTGACTTGAGTTATTGTGTTTGTCGATTACTTGTTGGGTTGTTGCAAGAGACTTTGCTTGGGATAAGCAAAAAATAAGTGTGGGGATGTGATGGGTTTGTTATTTACACGTGTTTATTGTAGCTAATTATGCGTTTTTAGTTATGATATTCTCTTGGAACCCCATTACTTTGATTATATGTTCTGATTGCAGGTTTGGAGCATTAAGGATGCTAAAAGTGAAGATTATGATGTTTTGGATGTAACCGGGAAGCATGTGCGTGAGCTTGAGAGCGAAGGACTTAAGGAAACGGAGGAAAATATGAAATTTGGTTGTGTGGGCGTTCCAAACTCCCATTTAGGCGTTCCAAACTCCAGTGTTACTTCAGAAATGGTTATCAGCGTTCCCAGTTCAGTTTGGGGCGTTCCAAACTCTACACCAGCGTTCCAGAAAATTGCACTGGAGTTCCGAACGCCCATACTGGAGTTCCAAACGTCGGGGACGCGGAGGACTCTGAATTTACACCTTTAAATACCTAGAAGTTAGGGTTTATAAAGGGGGCGATTTTGCAGACTTTAGAGGACGATTCTTGGGCGATCTTGGCTCGATTTTCACCTTCCAAATCATGGTTTTCATCTACTTTTCCATATTGCATCAAGATTCAAGGATGGATTCATCACCTATGCAAGGCTAATCTCTTTTCTACCAACCCTAGATGTAAGGTTTCTTGTTTGAGTATTTTGTAAGGATTTCTCTTGTGTTGAACATACTCTAGTTCTAATTCAATCTTTTGTTTGAGTTTCGATTATTGTATGTGGTTGTTTGATTCGTTAAGAGCGTCAATGACTGATTTCTTGTAGCTTGATTTTGTCTCGTTGCAATTAGGAGGTAGGAGATAAATAGCTTCCTAGCTTGTGTTCTTGGTGAATGTATCTTCCCACCTTGTTAACATGGTCGGATAGAGTGTTGCTCCTATCCTTAACATTTGAATCAACTGTGATTATGTCTATGTAATCTTTCAACATAAGTGTTAATCCCAATCAAGTATTTTGCAAGGAACCTGAGTTCTAGGGGTGGTAGTCTTTCCAACCATTGTTTACAATCTAAATTAACCGTTTATGCAAGTCTTAGTTTCTAACAAAAACCAATCAATCAACAACTTTTACAATTTTTAGTTTGTTAATAAATTCTCGTTTCATAATCAATTGCACTTTAACACTGACCACAAACTCTTTGTGGTTCGAACACCCTGCTTGCCCTAACTAGTTTAAGGTGAATAGGATACATAAATTCTTCTATCTTTGATCGGTACCTTCGACCCTGATCAAATTTTGGCGCCATTGCCGGGGAGATTGTGTGCTTGGTGTAGTTCAATTGATGTTTGTTATCGATTGTTCAAGTGTTTTATTTTGCTAGTTTCTTCTATTTCGTGCTATACGTGGTGTGCTTAAGTGTGCGGGTGACAGGTATTGTATGCGTACTCGTTTCTCGAGTAACAATTCACCACTTTTGTATGACCCAGAAATTGAGAAGACTACAAGACAAAACCGTGTTTTACATCGTGCAGGGTTAGTAAGTTCATCCCAATCACAATCAGTTGCAATGGAAAACCAGGTTCATCAAGATGATCTTTACCAAGGGCTTAATAATCAGGGGTTGCAAGATAATCAAAACCAAAACAATGCAGGCCCAGTTAACCAAGGTGATGTTAATCAACAACCTCCACTTCAAAACCAAGCCCCACCACTTCAACAACCTCCGTTCAATATGCCTCAGTTTTTTAATGCACAACCGTTTGAAGATGGGTTAAATGGAAATCATTCCGATAATGATAGCCACTATAGTGAGCCGATCACAGTTGATGGCAGTGTTCGGAATCATGATGATTTTAGTCCACAGGGATTCCTGAATCAAGTTCAACAAAATGATCCAGAGGATTATGGTGGTAGGCCACAAGGATGCAACTATGGCTATCAACAAGGTTTTCAACATGTTCAACTACAATATCCTCCATATCAACCACCACAATACCCTCAATACCCACCACCACAGCAACAATATGGTCAAGGAGGGTATGGAGCTGTTCAACCGCCACTCAACAATTATGTTGGTGGGTACTATAATGCACAAGTACCAGCCGTTGGAGGGTTTGATATTCAATTCAGGCCTGTAGTCATGGAGAACCCATCCCCCACTGTTACACCTCATCGAAATGGTCGATCATTTGATGTTAGACCAGCCTACTTTGCATCCATTCCTACCTTCAGAGGAGGAGCCACTGAAGAGCCCTATAAACACCTTACAGAGTTTAACTACTATATGTAGCACCATGGGAGGTCAAGGCTTTACAATGGATGAAGTCAAGTTGCAAGTGTTCAGCTTTTCACTAAAGGACCGGGCAAAGCAATCGGTTTAACTCTTTACCATCTGCAAGCATCAGAACATGGCAAGAGATGCAACAAATATCTTGTCTGAGTACTTCCCAAGAGAGAAGACAAGTGAGTTGCGTACTGCTATACACACATTTCAACAGCAAATTGGGGAGTCTTTGTATGATTCATTCACTCGCTTTAAGGAACTCTTGAGGTCATGCCCACATCATGGCGTAGATAGATGGGAGCTTGTGAATGCCTTCTATCGCGGATTGATACTAGAAGAAATGAGGTATGTAAATTCAACAAGTAATAGTACATTTTTAACAAATCATGCAGATGCAGATTAGGATCAATTGGAAAGACTGAATAAGAGTTCAAAGGCTCAAGCCTCAGCAAGCAGAAAAGCGAGGCCCGTATCAGTTAAGTCCGTAAGTGAATCTGACACTACAGATAGATTGGAAAAACTTGAAAGACAATGGTCTAATTGGAACAAGCCAACAGTAAAAGAAGTGGCTAATGTCAATCAGGGATATGAAATATGTGAGTGTTGCCACAAGATAGGTCACTCATTTGCATATTGCCCGTCTCAACCATCTCAGACTGCAGAAGTTAATATGTCAAGCCGAGATGAAGAAATGTTTAATGCCATGAAAAAACAACACATATCATCCGAGTCTTCGAAATCATCCAAATTTTTGGTATGGGAATGTGTCAAACCAATTAAACCCGA
>JBCNJP010013833.1:0-11806 GCA_039602395.1 Deinandra increscens subsp. villosa
GGGACTATATCTACTTCTGCATTTTAGAAGAACATCATTATTAAAATGCAAAATATATGAAAATAAAGAAAACATAGAACCTCCCATGTCTAACTGACTTACTCAGATTCTTACAGTCGTCATTTTTGTGGAAACCACTCCTAGGATTACTATCGAAAAGAAACTATACGACAATGAACATACTAAAATTCGTATTACAAAACCCATCTAGCATAGTGATTAGCATTGAATCAAACTTCTTTAAAGCTCGTAGATTAGAGCCAAATCTGGCCATGGACTCCTTGCCATTACTTCATAACTGCCACTTGAGATTGTTGTATTTTTTTTAATTTTTTTTTGAACAGCAAATTTATTAAGCCACAAAAAGGGCAGAAAACCCTCCCCAGCAAGATGCTAAGGCAGGGCCAAAACAGCCAACACCCCACCCCACTACATCATACTACAATTGACCCAATCTATTGTTTTCTTACATCTACTAACAAACCATATTTTACACCAACATTTAATATCACATATAACCTTACTAATCGACGGCTCGACACCACGGAATATCACCTCATTACGCGCTTTCCACAGGCACCAGCAGGACGTCAGAATGATACCATGAATAATCTCTTTTTTATCATTCCTAATTCCCCTATCCTTGAAGATAAGCATCAAGTCCTCAAAGGAGAAGGCAAAAATATTAGGAATGCCGCACCACCTCGCCACCCATTGCCACACAACCGAAGAAAAGACACATCCGGTAAATAAATGAGAAACGGATTCGTTACCATCGCGACAAAGACGGCAAATGTCCGATTCAATTTGAATATTCCTTTTAGCCAAAGCATCCACGGTGGCAATTCTTTCTCTTTGGGCTCTCCAAGCGAACAAATTAACTTTATTAGGAACAAACTTGCACCATTTAAGAACAAAATCATCTTGACCTCCACCCACACCTGCAATGCGACAACGAAGAGATTTGGACGAAAAACTCGGTTGTTCTCCACCATTCCAACTCCATCTACCATCAGTTTCAATCATCCACTGTTCCATTCCAAGACCGTTCCTAACCAAATCCCTGTTGACCATCACAATATTCTTCCAAACACCCGTAATAGAAACTTTACAGGGGAAGAATTCTGCCCGGTTTCTAACAACATGAATTGCTTGAATAACTTTCCGCCATAACTTATTATCTTCCACCTTATAACGCCACAACCATTTACAAAGAAGACTATGATTGAAATCAACAAGTTTGAACAAACCCAAACCTCCGTCGCATTTAGGTTTGCAAATATCATCTTTTTTGACCCAATGATTTCCCTCTTATCCCCCACACCACCCCATAAAAAATTAAATCTAATTTTCTCCAAAACCTCAATCACCTTCTTAGGAGCGCGATAAAAGGAAAAAAAATAAGACGGAAGACTATCGAGGACGCTTTTAACAAGCACAAGACGTCCCCCAAACGATAAAGTTTTGGCCTTCCACCGAGACAACCGTTTTTCAAAAATATCCACTATACATTGCCAATTACCTCTTCGATTCATATTAGCTCCAACCTTCAATCCCAAATAGACAAATGGAAAGCGACCATCCATACATCTCATTTTAGAAGCCTTTCTTTTAATCTGTTCATGCTCCACATTGACACCAAATAAAGCACTTTTCTGAAAATTAACCTTCAGACCAGAGACAAAAGAAAAAACAACGAAGTAGACGAACAATATTAAGAACATTAGAGTCACACCATTCACCCATGAGCATAGCATCATCTGCGTAGAAAAGATGGGTCAACCTAGGACCTCCATTTGGTAAGCGAATGCCTTCAAGAATCCCAACCGAGCTAGCCTTGTTTAACATCCAATTAAAAGCTTCCATGGCCACTAAGAAAAGGTAAGGCGAGAGAGGATCCCCTTGCCTCACCCCTCTAAAACATTGAAACTCTTTTGTGGGGGAGCCATTAACTTACACCGAGGCACGATTCGATCTAAGAATGCCCATAACCTAATCACGCCATTTCCGAGGGAACCGCATTTGGTCAAGGACCGAATCCAAGAAACCCCAATCAATGGAATCATAAGCTTTACGAAAATCAACCTTAAAAAAAAGGCCTTGTCGCTTCGAGAATTTTAACCAAGAAACAATTTCATTAATGATCAAAGGACCCTCCACAATATTCTTCCCAGCCACAAAACCCATTTGGGTCTCCGAGATAATGGTATCTAACACAGCCTTCATTCTACTCGCAAGCACCTTAGAAATAACTTTAGAAACACACCCCAAGAGACTAATGGGTCTATACTCCCCAAGCGTTTGAGCATCCACCGACTTAGGGATGAGTTGAATAAAAGATGACCCGCAACCATTAGATATAGCCCCGGTCTTGTGAAATTTAATTAACACCTGAAAGAAATCATCTTCGAGTTCTTTTCAAAAAAAATTTAAGAACTCAAAATTGAATCCGTCCGGACCCGGTGCCTTATCTCCTTCGCAATCCCAAACCGCCTTCTTAATTTCAGCTTTGGTAAACGGACGAATTAATTTAGCCCCTTGATCGTCAGAAATGTGCCTAATCCCATTACAAACAAGCATCGGGCGACGAGATGAAACATGAGCAAACATTTGTTTAAAATATCTCCAAGTAGCCTCCTTAATTTCATTAGGATTCTCAATCCATCGATTATTAACCATAAGCCCGTTAATCCTCCCATTCGCTAAGTTGGAGTTAATATACCCATGAAAAAATGACGTATTTTCATCCCCGTCCACCGCCCATTTCAGCCGAGCCTTTTGACGCAGATCCTGAAATTTAGCATTTTGCAACTCCACCAATTTCATTTTTTTACCAATCCATTCATCCAATTCGAAATCCCCAACCACCTGATCTTCGCTAATGATATCCATTTGATTACAGAAGGAGGTTAACTCCAAAATTTCTTTAGAAGCAGACTCCTTGTGAAGAATGAGCCACTCCTTAACCATTTTTTTAGTCGATCTCAGCTTCTCCATTAAAAAAAAATCCGGTGGCCGAGAATTATTTATCCATGACATCTAATGAGATCTAATAAGACCCGTAATCTCCTCATTCTTTAGCCATGACGAAAAAAAATGAAATGGTGTGGGACCGAAATCCCAAGCCGACACCCGTAAAATGATCTGTTGAAGAATTCAGAGCATACCAACATTCTATCCAGCTTACTAAATTTCTTACCTTTACCATAAGAAAAAGTGAATTTGGCCCCTCCCATACGATATTCATGCAACCCCCCTTCGGATATGAAATCGTTAAAGATTTGAGCTCCAAGCGGATTAAATTCAGAAAATTTTCTTTCGTCAGGAGATCGCACCTCGTTGAAATCCCCCACCAATATCCACATCCCCGATCTCCCTTCCATGAGCTCTAACAGATCCCACCACAACCCCCTTTTACGACGAATATCTTGAGGGGCGTAAATATTGACTACATTGAGTGTCCCTTGTCCCCCAACGAGTTGCCCAGAAGTCAACAAAAAATTAGGATTTTTAACACAGTCAACTAACCTGAATATTGCAGGATTCCACACACTCAGGATTCCCCTGTACCGCCCCTGAGCTTCGACACCTTCATATTGAACCAAAGCATTCCCCCATAAATGCCGAACAGAAATATATGTCACCTCTTTCGCCTTTGTTTCCTGCAAGCATATGAAATTAATAAGATTCTCCCTTTTTAATTGATTAATCCACCCCACCTTCTTAGAATCCTTTATACCCCATGTATTTCAAGATAATAAATCCATCAACCACACTAAATATCTTCATGAACCCCAACCTCCTCACGGACTAAGTTTTCAAAATCCTTTAATTCCACACAAACACAAGCACCGATACTTACGGTACTGCGAATTTCATAGGCCATCTCCGCATCCTTCAACCGTTGAGGACTCGAGCGATCCCCCCATCCCGACCCCCCGAATTCGGATCTCTACAGCTCATAACGACCTCCCCCTGATTCGAAGTACCAGGGTCGTTCGAGGAGGACTCTGCCCTCAAAACTTCTGTCCTCAAGCTCCCGTGATCAGAAGCCCTTGTGAGGTGAGAGTCAAGAAAACGAGATTTAAGAGGTCTCCTTCCATTCGAAGATCTACTAACTCTACCCCCAATTTCCATGGACCCACTATATTCCCCGTCAGGCGTATCTATACTAGGACTCAAGGATTTGGGCCTAAAACGTTTGCGTAACCCAACTTCAAAAACACCATCACCTACAAGACCCAGCCCATTATTAGTTGGCCCAATTGCCTCCTCACCTCTCACATCTTCCATAGGGCACGTAGGTTCTCCATGCAGTGGGTCCCTAACCCCAACCTCATGATTGACAACATTTTCCAATGAACTAGGGGAAACCCCCACTACAGGAACCAAAGCATCCTGAGTCGGCGTGTGCAGCGGAACAGCATTCGAAGCTGTCGGCCGGTGACCCTCAGCCTTCTCCGGCGAACATGCCGGAATCCCTTGCCCATCCAAAAAATCCGGTCTCCAATCTTCGAAAATCTCCGAAATGTCGCATCAGAATTTTTTTCCCATCCAATACAATGTTCTAACCTCATTAACCGGAGAAGCCGATGAAACAATGATCCCCAAACAATCACTAGATAAATCCCTGTCCTCCAAATTAGCTTCCGATGATTGACATATTCTCCCCACAGAACTTCCAATCTCATCGAAAACCCTTTTATCCCACAATTCTGGAGGAACACCCGTCACCTTGATCCAAGCTACCCTCTCATATAAGAATGATTGCCCCCTCCACATGACCAAGCGAGAGAACCAAGGTTCCCACAATTTGGAGACGGCGAGAATATCTTCCACATCATCGACATCATCAAAAGTAATAAGAACGTGAAGGCCGCCGAGATATTTGATTTGCCATCCATCCCTAGGAACCTGCGACATCCAAACATGCAAATTACAAAGACGCTTAAGATCTTTAGGCACTCCAAATAGAGCCCTCCCACTCCATTTATCCAACGCCGACGATTGTAAGTCTCTGATCGGAATAAGCTTCTCTTTCACCCCATCTCCTCCATTAGACCCGACCACACTAGCAAAGGATCTCCCTGTTGTCGTGCCACCCGAGTCCTTGGAAAACCCATGCTGCCCATTCTTAACCCGATAAGACATTCCCCCCCCCCTGAGTTGGTCGTAGATCTGTTCACGGGTAACCCATTCCGGTCAAACCTCGCCAAGTTAACCGAAAGTTTAAGGAAGTCCATCCTAATGTTATTTAATTGCGTCTCCAAACTGAGCTTGTTTCCCACATTCACAAATTTAACAATTCCATAGGGGCTTCCTGATCTATCCGTTCTTGATGCAATGAAAACATCCACCACCACACCAAATTTTCCAAAGACCTTCCACAAAATCAACAATAGACATATTATCTTAATATACGACTTAAAAATGCTCATCATTGTTGGGCATGGCAGAAAAGTAACTAACAAGCCCAATCCCAACGTTATCCCCATCATTGTTCCTAGGTGATATAGCCACCGCCAAAAGTGTTGAAACATCTGGGCTAATTGATACTTCCACATCCTCTTTATATTCTTTTTCCATCAACCCTTTGGTTGGTGAGCTGCAGTATGCCAGGCTCCTTATTATCCTTATCTTCTTCGAAGCTAAACCATCCCCTAATTTTGATGTATTCTTTTGGTAAATCTTCTTTAGGGTCATCTTCATCATTTTGACACCAATCTTTACCTATATTTGCCACATCAGCATCACTTCTGCTTCCAAGTAAGGAAATGAAATAAAAATTCTACTCATTTACAGAAATAGAACAAGATTACCACCTCCATAAGTGATTTTTATTTGAAATATTTGCATCCACTTAAAGAATAAACAATCAATCTATATCAATTATTATTCCAACATGGAACAAAAACAACCAACATGTACATACAGAAGGTGGACATGGACATAGCAAACACACATTCAGGTGGAAAAATTAAGTTGCATATAAAAGACATCGTTTATTGATTGATTGCATCAAGAAAAACCAAAATGAGAATATACATAATCTTAAATTAATAAGAGAATGACATAAATTGAAGCCATCCGATAAACGATGCTCACCTGATGAAGCAACGACGCTAATGAATCATCAGAGAAAACCGAAAGAAATGACGGTGTTGATGGTCGAACATTTGTAAAGCAAACTGATTTTGGATTTGGTCTAACATAGTCTCTATATAGCATTACTCATAAGACCCTCACTCTCACATCACAAACTTTCTCGAAGTTTGTGAGACATTCAAGTCAAACGGAGCCTCAAATGACGTTGTTCGACTTCGCATGTTTCCTTTCTAACTCAAGGACCATGCGAAAACATGGCTGAACACTCTGCCCAATGGTTCCATCACCACTTGGGAAGAGCTCGTTCAGAAGTTTCTCTACAAGTACTTCCCACCTGCCAAGAGAACCGAGCTCCTGACAGATATCAACTCTTATACTCAAGAAGACGGAGAATCGCTGTATGACACTTGGGAATGCTTCAAGGAAATCTTGAGGAAATGCCCTCATCATGGTCACGTAATTTGGGAACAGATTTCTATCTTCTACAATGGTTTGCACCCGCAAACCCGCCAAATCCTTGACTCCAACTCTGGTGGCATTTTAGAGAATGGAAGTCCTGGGGAAGTCTTCTCCAAAATTAAAGACATTTCTCAAACTATCTTTCAATGGCACACTTCTTGCAATGCCAAGGTAAAGGCTTCAGGTATGCACTCTCTTGACAAAGCTACTGCTCTCAATGCCCAAAATGAGGCCTTGACCTCAAAAGTCAAGAATCTAGAGACCTGCAAATCTGCAGATGTTTCCCCGCATTGTGAAAGGTGTGGAGGCCCACATGAAAACTGGAGTTGTATGGTGGATGGTAAGCCCAAAAATGTAAACTTCATGCAAAACCAACCTCGTCAGCATTTAGCATATGGCAACAATTCTGAGTGGAGGAACAATCAGAACTCTGGGTGGAGAAGCAACAGAAACAGTCAGTAACCAGGTAACAATCAAAACTTCTCGCAGCACCCGCTGCAAAACAACAACTACCAAGGAAGCATTTCGTCTGACGGACTCGCTCGCCTTGAAGAATCTATATCCCGGATGTTTGTAGAAGCTGAGAGGAAGATGGATGAGAAGTTCAGAAGCAATGATGCTGAACTTCAAAACTAGCAAGCCTCTATCAAAATGCACGAGAAGCAGCTTGGCCAGATAGCCAAGACGGTAGGCGAAAGAGCCCCAGGTTCTCTCTCTAGCAACACAGAGACCAACCCCAAAGCGATGGTCAACGCTCTTGCACTCCGTAGCCGAAAGGTTGGCCCCGAAGAAGCTACTCCGAGTTCGGTAACACCTACCCCACCTCTTCAAAAACAAATTGAACCACCTATCCCTGTAGCTGTTGAAGAAACCATGAAGGATCCGAAGGTTCCTTATCCAAGCATGCTGAACAAAGCCAAGAATGAGGAACAATTCAGTAAGTTCATGAACCTTCTAAAATGGTTGCATATTAACTTGCCTTTTGTGGAAGTTCTTTCTTAGATGCCAAAGTACACAAAATTCATGAAAGACTTCCTGACCAACAAGAGTAAGATCGTTAAAATCAACTTCGTCAGCCTAGGGGAAGAATGCTCTGCAGTCTATCCAGCACGATTCCCCAAAAGCAACTGGATCCTGGAAGTTTCACACTACCATGTGTAGTTAGGGACATTGCGGTTTCAAAAGCACTTGCTGATCTGGGGCTAGCATAAACCATAAGCCATCCTCCACGTTCACCAAATTGAACCTCGGTAAGACCCTACACCTACCAGGGATTGCTGAGAACCTCCTGGTTTAGATTGGAGAGTTCCTTTACCCTGCTAACTTTGTTGTCTTGGACATGGAATAAGACAAGGAGATACCCCTTATCCTCGGACGACCGTTCCTGGAAACAACACAAGCAGTGATAGACATAAGTAGCGTCACATTAACGATAAAGTTCGGCAACCAGGAAGCAACCTTCGACGTAGGTAGGAAACTGGATGGTACTTTACAAGTTATGGACAACATCGAGTCAGGTCTAGACTTTGCATATCAAAGAATGGAGGAAGCCTCTCCCCCATTATCACTCTTCTAGGCCAGGACTGTGGGTCTAGCCAGCATACCCATATACTAAACGTGGCGTGCCATGGCGGCTTACCATGGATATCTAAGGTAAAAGCAAAAGAACAGGACGGACTTCAAAGAACACATCTTCAGGACGGTCAGAATTCCGCCCCTTCCTTTTCTTTTCACTTTTATTTTAGATACTTATCGTAGTTCAGGGTAGTTTAGTTTATTTCTCAGTATTAGTATTTTAGTTTTATTACTAGCACTGGAGATCGAGGTTCGCTTAGTGTAATTCTGAGAGCTCAGACCAGCAAAGAGTATTCTTGCTGAGACGCGGGCAGATTTACCGAATCTCTAGGACAAGTATTTTAATGTTTAATTTAGTCTTGTAGGTAATTAATAAGGAAGGCGAGCGAGGAGGAGCGGGAAGAAGTCAGCACTTTCAGCCAAGCCATGCAGATTCAGAAGCACTCTGTGTGTCTGAAGGAAGCAGTTGGTGACGAATCTCTTTCCCTTGAATTATTTAAATCACATTATTGCTTTCTTTTTGCTATCAATAAAGCATATTGAAAGCAATGTGCAATTTAAGTGTGGGGACGAGATTGTCAATCTTAGCTAGAAATACGCAACACTAAAACGTTTTCCTTGTCCATAAATTCTTTTTCAAAAAGAAGCCAAACTTTGTCTTCTGAAAAACCAATAAAGACTTGTTCATGAACCACAATCGCGTGAATAGAAACTATGTTTTCCAAACAGAAAAGATTCAAAATCCATTTACATTATTCGAGTATACATTGAGGTATTTTTGGGTACAGCAAGATGAACCCAAAGTTTATTTTTATGCAACTGGTACTTAAAACCCTTTTCCCCACATTTTCAAAAAGTGATTGAGCCAACCCCTGTACATATCTAACATGCTCATCCTTTACAAAAAAAAAGTAAGAAACTAGGTAAGTCATTCAAGCAGAACTTGGTAAGGGTATACGGTCCAAGATAGACAAAGTCGGTAAACATGTTTTCATGTGATTAAGGCCCCTAGGATAAACCCTTCTTCTTTCTTTCACCTCAAATATTTCTTTACCCCCCAAATTATCCCCTAGTTAACCCCTTTGAGCCTAAACCTTTCGTTTCAACACCCGCAAATTTATTTGCACATCCGAAACCCTTTATCCTCAAAATAGCCTTTTTTTTCTTTACAACCCCATTATTTTCGCAAAACAAAAGATTTTGAGGAAAGTTTCTACAAAAATAAGTGACATTTCTATCTTCAGGATACGATGTCATCCACCCGGACAGTTGTTATAGAAATTCGTCTGATAAGAAGATATCTATGCTGACTCTAAAAAAAATTGTTGTTTAAGTTTGTTTCTTGAAATAAAATAGCAAATGCTCTTCTGTATTACTACCCCTTTGGTCACAAAACCCCAACAGTTAAAATATTCTAAAAAAATCTAGGTTTTGCAACTTTTAACCATTTTTACATCACTTCCAAACCCTTAGCCATAGCCTACCCTCAAAAACCGTAAGCCCTCATGATGATCAAATAGATTTCGGTGAGATCTGTGGCAGATCCATCCCTTCACAAGCCTATGACCCTTGCTAGATTTCACCTTGGTATGAGTGATCCCTCAAACTCTGTACATATACTAACCCCGAGCAGGGGCGAATTTTAATGGGGGCCAGACTGGGCCCCGGCCCGTCCCGTTTTTTCGCTCAGAAGTAGGAATTTATACTCGTCCGGTTCGATTTTTTTTATATGCTTAGTTTGGCCCGGTCTATATATTTATGAGGAATTAATAAAGGTAACCAAATCTCCACAGATCAACTGGTTCACCCTAAGATTGATAAACCTAGAGACCCAAGTTCGAAACCATGGGGCTTTTTTTTTGTACATTTTCGTTCTTTACTTTTTTTTATTTGAACTGGTTTTTTTTACCTTGAAAGTTAAAACATCGGTTCATTCATAGAGCCATTTTTTGCGACTACATTCTTCTTATATGTTGATTTAAATTACAAAACTATTTTCGTATGTTTGATTGAAAGAAGAAAACTGAAAGCCGATGATGATGTAAATTAAAAAATGTTGGAATTACCGACTGATCTCTTGTTGATGATAACTAGGCTGCCCGGAGCTTCTTTTTTCTACAACTCTGTTTTATTATGCAAAAGTTGAAACTGTGTATGTTTATTTCAAATTTTCCCAATTGCTTTCCAAATCATCACTTTTCAGAGAATAGTTACCAGATTTTAAAATGTTTTTGTTTGATTGATAAGAGAAAAATGAATGCCAATCATGATGATTTAATATAAAAATATTGGAATATACGAACCGAATATCCCACCCGAATAACCGATACGAACATATAACTCAATTGTTAAAACAAAGCGATAACCTAAATATTTTTTTACCATTAACTTTCGGCCCGCACGGACAATTTGGTCAAGCTTTGCCCCTGACCCCGAGTGTCGAGTGATCCCTTGTGAGGTGTACTTAGTTGTATAAATCTAAACTTTATAGTAAACTTGTCCATAGCTTTCAATACTTCAACAAAATTAGAATAAAATAACCAAATGAAGAAAAAGGATCGAAGTAATTGGAAATCATGTTTTTAGGCAAGTGATCGGTTCATAACAGGTGAAGGTCAAAATCAGAAATGGGTGAACGGCGGCTATTTTCTAAGTTTCCTCGAGGACAAGAAAAAGTCTAAGTGTGGGGATGTTTGATGTAACTTAAAATATACATATTTTCTATACAAATACCCCCCACGTATTGGGTAAAATCTAACTAACTATCACAAGAAAACAATGTTTTTGTCTTCTTTGTAGTTTTTCAGGTTTGATTGAGCCAAAATCACTAAAGGAGCAGAAAATAAAGAAAAACTAATCAAAATGAGCAAACTGGTGATTTCTAGAGTGCAACACGCCCTAGCTTAATACATCCTGTGCTTGTCTCCAGCTCAGCCCTGACAACCTTCTGACAGACACGCCACCGTGCCTCTAAAGCCTCTGCATGACACTGCCCCTTCTGACATGGCACGGCCCCATGCCAGCTGACACAAAAGATGGCGATCTCCGGACTGACATGGCACGCCCCGTGCCACTGGTCAACACGCCCCATGCCAAACTCGAAATCTACCTATAAAAGGAGGCCTTGGCCTCCATTCCAACTTGCTCACCTCTCCCACTTACTTCTACCATCTTTCATTTTGGTGCAATTTTTTTTAGTGTTCTTGTGTCTTCTCGTCAAAGATTGTAAAAACTTCACTTTTGGTGATAATAAATAGTTACTTGTCTCATAATCTTTCATTATCTCTTAAGCAAATCTTTAGGCTAACATTTGTTGGCCAAATTCTTACACTCGTTCAGGAATAAACGTGTCTTTGGTGGGTGGTAAACTGTTTTTGTAAACTTGCTTTAAGGTGAACTAGTGACTTATAAAAAAACTTTTTATTGAAAGTTTATTACTGATTTTCTGAACCAAACGTGCTCTACGTATCGCATACCATTTAGGGGTCAAAATCCCAAGGACCGGACCTGTGACTCCCGGTCGGGGGACGATGCATGATCCTTCGGGTGATTTGCGCCCCATGCTACATGATACTTTCGGGTTACTTATGTCTATGTAAGCAAACTCAGCTGACCACGTAAGTGCGGGCTGAAAGTAACTGGTTGGGAATTGGGTTTGGTAATATTG